>JADRCD010222381.1:14798-57338 GCA_019843815.1 Montemys delectorum | reverse complement strand
TTGATTTAGTAAATTATGGGTAGTAAAAGTATCTTTTAAGGGCTTGCTGCTTGAAGGGACTTTTTAATGATTTAATATAATTAAAAAGAAAAATTAAGTAAATTTCCTGTAATTTGGAGGCTAGATTAAGAACAAATTTCTAGGAAATTACTGTCAGTGATAAACTTTAAATATAGTTGACCAGTGAGTGTAATGTCAGTTTTATTGTTTAAGCATTTGAACTCAGCTTTGTGAAGAAAATGAATACAAGAGTTGGATGCATGCTCAGAATGATTTGAAAACTTCCTCTTGTCTATGCTTGTGATCATATGCCTGGTTTTAACCACCCTGGATGTAGAATGAACTTCTGCTCTGTGTATAAATGTTAGGGAATTTAAAGCAAGGAAGCGATTGCTTATTGAGAACAGCATAACAAATGGCTCTGCAAACTGCTTTGCCCAAACTGACAAGTGCCTCTTTATGATAGATGCTTGTAACCATGCACAATTTGAGCATATTTTTTTTTAAAAAGCAACTTTCTGTAAATACTCATATAAACATTGAAAACTAAATCTCTCTCTCTCCTCTCTCTCTCCCTCTCCCTCTCCCCCTTTCTCCCTCTCTCTCCCCCTCTCTCTCTCTCTCTCTCCCTCTCTCCCCCCCCCCCGTGTCTATGATGCATCTTTATTGAATATATATTATTTTTCAGTTTTGAAATACCAAATAGGAATTTGTAAAATCCATTTGCTCTTCAATAAAAAGAGTAGTAATTGAACATGATTTGGAACATATATCTTGTATACTGTCAGTATGTAAAAATTTATATATAATGTACTTATTTATTTAAATGAAGGAAAACATTTTATATATACTACAGTAGCTATTCTGGTTTTGTCGGATTATTTTATTTTAGCTTCAAATGGTTACATGTATCTAATATTGCTATCTGTGAACATTCAGAGTTAATTTGATTCTTATTATTATATGAAAAATAAATAAAAGGAAAAAATAATGTCCAATGTTCCATTCTACTGGAGAGGATATATATTATCTAAACAAACAAATATCTATAAGCAGACTAATTATTAAACTTTTTGAGCAGCCAACTTAATATGCTGCACAGAGAGAAGAGCAGCCTAATTTATGATACATAATCACACAGGTTACCACATTAGCAGCAATAGAAGAAAACATTATGGAGCCATACATCATAGCATGCTACAGTTATTTATTTTAATGTTTTTGCTCATCACCATGTTTATCTTGTGATAACTTCTGTCTCAAGAAAAGAAAGCAAAAAACCAGTAAGAAGGATTCTTTCCAATAGTGAAGGTGGATCAGTTTTAAATTCTAAGGTAAGGGATGCAAATGATAACCACATCGACATATAGGATAGTCTGAAAGACACTAGAAATTAAGGTGTTTAAGTAAGAAATGTAGTCTAACCTATCTAGTCAGCCACCTGCATGTTCAAATGGCCCAACATGATTCTTGTTGTTTGCTCTGTCCTCCCTGTCTATGTTCCTCTTTTCCTTTTAGGTCTAATTACTTATGAACTCTGAAGACCATGTATCATGGTATTTCATAAAGAGTGAGTTTCGACCCTAGGGTTTGTTAGCACTCGTGAAGTAGAAAGAGAAGAACTAGGAAATCAAGACCACATCAACTATACAGAACTGTAGGACAGTTCTAGGTATAAATGACCTCTGTCTCTAAAAAACCAAAGGTTAATAATAATGATATTATTATTATTATTATTAATTATAATTAATAAAATAAAATAAAAACGTAAAAGCATAAGCCAGAATCCTATACCAGTTGCACTCCAGAATGTAGTCATTAGGTTAATTAAATAACGGATGGATTTAGCTGCCACTGATGCAGAAAGCGTTGGCGAACATTAGTTTCTCTCAAAGTCTTTTGCTTTGGTTCATTTTGGTATAAAGAGCTTTGTAGTAGTCTGACTAACCACTAAATGGAATTTCATAGCTTTTTGCATTCCTTAGTAATTTTTGTAGAACAAATCAATCCAATGTAACCTTTTGAGATGTAACTAGAAGATACTCTTGCCACCCTGAAGTGTTGGCTATCATTTCAGGTAGTACTGCAGAGATGTCAGCAAGGCAGGCCTAACCGCTGACTCCAACCCTGGCTTGTAGGCCATGTTGTTCTTCCCAACCAGGAAGGAACATAATTTTATATATTAAGTTATGAAATCTTTAAAATGATCCCATAGAAGCCAAAATTCCTATTTTTTTCTGAAGTAGGATTTGAGGCCTAAAGTAAGTAAATGGCTACCTCAGTCAAACAGGCATTTGTGAGGAGCTGAGGCCAAAATTCAAGCTCTGGTACAGATGTTTCCTGTGAACCATCTACCACTGTCTTCTGAGTAACAGCCACCGTGTTCATCCTTGTTGATTTTAAAACATTCTCCTAGTGATCTGCAACTTCCTTTTATTTCCTAGTATTCCAAAAAGAATTAAATTCTATGTTTAGGTTTTATTTTCTTCATTTTGTACTGATGAATTATCTATCAGTAACAATGGGAAAAATCTGTCCTATTTTGGACATTTCTATTTCATACTGAATTATAATGCATATGGGCATCCCCATGTTAAGCAAACATGAGCTCTAGAACATAGTGATTTCAGAGTAATTCGACTTAAAAGTCCCTTAGGTTATCCTAAGGACTTTGTAAGATGTATGAATTATTTATAGTCTCATAAGATTATTATTGAAATCCACACTAAATTGAGGTAGAGTCTTACTCATTTTGAGCTATTATTTTGGTTTTGGTTTATCTTAATTGATCTTCATCTTATGGACAAAAGTGTAGATTTTGTTTTGAGCAAGTTCCTAAAGTAAATATTAGAGAAAGAAGAGAATAGCAATGCCAGTTTCTTTTCACTTGCTAAAAAGTTTGTGTCAAGTTTTTAAACACTCATTATTGGTAAAATTGTTCTCTTTTGTGCGCATATAAATGAAATCAAAGAGTTAAGAGTTCACAGGAATTAACCAGTTGGTTCTTCCAGAAGAAAACACATGACTGCCAAGGAACGCTGAGGTTTCCTCTGAAAGCTCAGTCGTTTTGTCATTTCTAAAGTGAAAGAAAGACGATGGATTAAAACTTGAGACTGGATGTGGTGGGCAACAAGTCTGCAAATCCACCACAATGCAAAGGCCATGGAGGGCTTCAGTTCACCACACCCTTCCCCCTTCCACAGGGCAGTGGAAACAGCATCCTGGCTTGCTGATTTTCCCCGTGTGTGTCTGTCTGGAGTCTTTTCTTCCTCTGTCCTTTGGGCTTCTCTATCCCTTCTCTATCTAAGCTACTTCAAACCTGTCCTAATGCCTTCATGCCATTTGCACGTGTGTGTGCGTGTGTGTGTGTGTGTGTGTGTTGAGGTTCAGGGGAATGTGCATTTACCACTTACTGCGCTGGGAAATCCCGGGTGTGTTGGGTTCCTACCAGCTTTTGTTAGTATATCGAGAGAAGAAAACTAAGGCTTGCACATTTTTCCTCCTGGAACCATGATTATTTTGGAGTGGGTCATATTGTAGGACTTAAAATTGTTTAATTATAGCACTTGACAGTTCTCTCATAATAATAATAGTTAGCACTTACACAGCCTGTTTCATCTTCAAAGCGTTTCACAAGCACTAATTAATTCTCACCACATGCCTGGGAGGGGGGTATCATCCCCATTTTACAGATATGGAAATTGATGCAAGTGAGTTAAGAGTCTTCCCATTGGCCACAGTGGGAAGGCAGAATCTAAATGCAGACTACAAATTTGGGAGTGGCTGGCGCCTAAATCCTTTTCCTTAGGCCTAAATCTGGCCTCTCCCCAAGGGGGCCCCCCCACCCCTGCTCATCTCTTCATATTTCTTGTTATTTTTTTCCAGTCTTTGGAGGGACTTGATATTTTCTCTTCTTCCTTCCCTTTAGAGAGTATTTGTTTAACACTGCTCCAATAAATAAATAAATCATCCTAGTAGTCCAGCTTTAAAGACATAATATGACTAATCGGGGCATGAATATTTCGAAATGTCAGGAAATGAATTAGGTTTGGGTGAAAGGAAGGATTCCAAATTACATTTTGCCTGATAAATATTGCCATGATAAACAGTGAAAATAATGATAGTAATTAGGAAACATGACCAAATAAAGCATGCATTTAAAATGAAACTGACCAGACATTTTTGTGTCATACTGACTGAGTATAACACAGTCCATTCTCTGACAAAGGAAGGACTCATCAGAATTGTAAATTGCCAACATGGTAAATTGTAGATTGCTACTGCAGTAAGGCTGTGCTTTGCTGTGATAAATTTCAAATGTAATATTGGCTAGGCTTCTGAATTTTGTATTTTTGAACTACCGACTGATATTATCAGGGCTCATATCTTCTGCAGAGCCTACATTGCACATTGCTCTATATATGGAAAAGGAATTCCATTGTAGAGTGGCTATGACAAAGTTCTATGTGTCTCCTGTGACCTTTGATATTTGTTACCTATATAATTCAGTTTGGTGTTATCCATTTTGGGTTCTGTGGTGTGGATATGTAGGTCTTGGTACAGTTCATGCTTGAAAACGCACTTAATGAATATAGTCTTATAATCGACAATTTTAGTAATATATATCAAGTATATCTTAAAATGGAATGCTCTTTGGAGCAAAAAGTCTCATCAGAATCAAAAATATGTCATGATAAATGCACTCACAGTCCTTCATCTCATTTGGCAAAGGAGGATATAGAGATTGAATGAGGGCACTAAAGGCTAGTTTCCAGACAGGAGACAGCTATGTACTATAAGCCCTAAAGAGCTCTAGTATTCTTAAGTGTCACACTTGACATCTGCACCTCCTTTGTTTTCCTAATGATCCAGTTTTCATTTTAGAGCACAAATAAATTAGTCAGATGTGGGTAGTAGTTTGACACGTAGAAGCTACCTTTTCAAAGTTTGTGCTGTGTTAGCATTGTGTTGCCATAGCATAGCCAGCAAAATTGGTTGAACTAGGATAATGATTTGTTATAGCTTTCTGTTCTTAAGTAGGCCAAGGTAAAAATCATTAATGTGTATTTAATGCATGGATGGTACAATTTCAGAATTTGTGTTATGGTAAGAAAGACTGATGGATAGAAACGACATACAGGAAACAAAGCCAAAACCAAACCAAAACAAACAAAACAAAACAAAACAAGAAACCTCTTAACCGTCTCCATTTATTTGATAGCATCTGGACACTTATTTCAATGTTCATGGCACAGTGAGCCCTTCAGAGAGTAGGGTTCATTTTCTACTGTGACCTCTGTATACATATTCAGAAATACTATTAGTTGACCTGTTTACCAAGAATGTAAGTTTATGGAGAATGTTACAGATTTGTCAGGTCTTTAAATTTATGATCATAGTCAGCATTAATGAATTAAATATTATATAAAAGTAAGAGATTTGATAAAGGAGAGAAAATTCTTTGGTGACTAAAAAATCAAGGTTTCAGAAAAATTCAGTGAAAATGGATCATATTAATTATCAAACTAAGAAATATGTACAATATTTAGGTAAAGATCACATTTTTTTTCTTTTTAGAAAGTTTAGAGAATTTGCTTTAGGAAGACAACTTAGAATAGACCCATTAATTCAGATGGGTCAAAAATATATCTTGTACCATAATTAATTACTATGTCAATGCATAAGTCAATACAGGAATGAATTAAAATGGATGGTAGTGCATATGACATATTTTGTGGTTTTGAATTTCAACTTACTTTTTAGTTAACCGACTTCATCACATAACTGTTGGTATGAATTGTAAACAGGAGATCAAGACTGTAATACAAACTCTTTTTCAGTCCTTCAAGTTTATCACTTGAGGCTGGGAAATTCAAACTGAATTTTTTTGTTTTTGCTGTAATTCATTGTATTGTAGTTTAGTTATAGGATGGCCCCTATAACAGAATTATGAATCACCAATAGTTTTTTTTCCCTTTATTTTCTCTTACAGTTATGAGATCCTTAACACAGCCCACAGTATTGAGCAAGGCCTTGTTGCGTTTTCTCTCTAGCCATGTTCCCTTCTGATTGCAACATTTGTGCTGTGTAAAGCATTGGTGATATTTTGGTTTTCCTTTTGCTGTTTTGTATAGAGACATATTCGCATCTTTTTTACATTGACAGATTTTATAATCTAAGAAAAATAAAACTAGGTTCTGATTTCTAAATTTTGAGTGCTGGTTGATTATTTGCAGAATAGAAGGGGTCTTGCCAATCAAAAGGTGGCATGTGGAGTGTGATGGCTTCTCTTGCCAAGTGACACCTATTGGTCTTTCAATAGTAGCATGGTCTGACAGAAACACCCACTGATGTTGGATGGTAGTTCATTAAGTCTCCCTAAACATATAGCACAATCAGAAATGGTCAAAGGACAAAGGAGGTTATTGGGAGAGTTTGGAAAAAAGAACAGTGAAATCAATGAGTCTCAAAGATTGGTTTAGGGTACAGGGTTGTGTTGAGCTACAAATTAGAATTGAATTGATCAAACTGATCATGAGCAAGCTGCTGATCGTTATTTGTAGCCATGTCAGTAGCTTTCACCATGAACTTAACAGTGTGTCATAATTGTCTGTTTGCTGACAGATCTATACATTTATTTGGGTTTCCAGTACCTTTGACAGTGCAAGTCCTCAAGAAAGATTACCTAATGAAACTTCAAATCAGGAACTAGAAGACTCTTTTTAGGCCCTAACTTTTTGTCAAATGTAACAGGATATGATATTTTTAGTAATCTTTAACAACTGTATGTATGTCCATGTTTTCTTTTCCTTGTGGCTTCTTTTGATGCAAACTGGCACAGTAAGTGAATAATTTATAGTTTTTGATGTTGTGTTGACAACTGTTGAAAGATGTAAAAATTTAGATGCATAAGAATGCAGTTTAGACTCTAGATCTACTATTGCATACTTGCTTAGTGGCCATGAACAGCCATTATATTTTTCTGTCCCACAGATGGATCCCCATTGATATAGGATTATTATTCTTTCCCCTACTGTAACTAAAAAAAATTAGCTTAGGACTTTAGAATTCATTTGGCATCTAATACATGATGTAATCTATATAAAATTTCTGATTCTAAATATTAATCACAGACTAATGACTGCAGCTCAGAAGATATATTTGAATACCCACATCTAAATTTTCTCAAATTGACACTCTCTACTCTCAAAAATTGCTTTAAATTTAAATAATCATTTAAATAATCTCAGCATTTTAAAAGACAATAAGAGTATTATTTTATAAAGTATTCTTGGAAATTATGTATAACATTCATATATTGCTTGGAAGAAAATTTTAACCAGTTATTTCTCAGTGTTAAGCAACACTAGTGTCAGATGAAAGATGCCCCCCGGCGAGGCAAACATCATCCAGAATGTCCTTAATACTGCTGGTATTGGAGACAAAGTCTGTAGCAGTTGGAGTTTGGGCAATACTTTCGAATATAGATGTCATGACAATTCTTCTATTGAGATGATGTTTGGCATATAACATGTCTTCACCATCATCAGCTGTAGGTTATGGAGAAGTATGTCTGAAAGCAATATAATTGTATTATTCTTTTGTTGCTAGCTTCATCAACACTTGGACATTCGTTCTCATGTTATTACAAAGACAGGAATTTAGTCACTCCACTGAGCACATATTATTTTCCCTCGTAATTTATTGATTGGCTGGATGATATTCTGACTCCTATGTTTACAGACTGAGTACTAAAGATGGTACCAAATCCCACCAACCAACCAACCAAAAAAACCGAAAAAACCCCAAACCCAAAACCCAATTAAAAAAAAAATTATGACTTAGATAGAAGGAACGCTGCGTCTTTACTATGTACATTTTCTTTCCTTTTCTCTTTACTTACATCTTTATTTTATTTTATTTAAAATGGATTTTTCCCCCTTATATAATATATCCTGGTTATGTTTTCCCCTCTCTATACTCTGCCAAGTTTCTCCCTTCCTCCCCTTGCATCTGGATTTACCTCTTTTCTGTCTCTCATTAGAAAACAGGCTTACAAGGTGTAATAATGAAATATAGTAAGATAAAACAAAAGTTAACACATGGAAATAGTCAGAAATAAAAAGAAATAAAAAGTCCAAGAGAGGACACCCAAAACAGAATCCAACTTGTTCACTCAGGAATCCCATAGAATCACTAAACTTGAAGACACAAGCAAAGGACTTGTAGAGTAAAAAACAGAGGAAAAGTGTGTATAGAATAAAATAAAAATAATATGGTGGAATTTTAAGAAAAGAAAAAACGCTGCAACAACAATATGAGACTAGGAATCTCCAAAGATGTCATCGAGTTCACTCTCTGTTGGCCATCTACTTTTAGGCATGAAGCTTACACTTAAGAGTAATTTGGTGTGAGTCGGTGGTGGGGCACACCTTTAATCCCAACACTTGGGAGGCAGAAGCCGGTGGATTTCTGAGTTCGAGGCCAGCCTGGTCTACAAAGTGAGTTCCAGGACAGCTAGGGCTATATAGAGAAACTCTGTCCCGAAAAACAACAACAACAACAAAAGTAATTTGGTTCCCCAGCCAGACGCTGTTGGAGGAAACTAAAATTTTCATTTGCAAATGGTTTATCAATTGGAGATTGCTTCTGGGTTAGGGATTGGCGTGTGTGTGTGTGTGTGTGTGTGTGTGTGTGTGTGTGTGTGTGTGTGTGTATGTTCACTTCTCCCTTCTACATGAGGGCCTCGTGTGTTGCAGATGCCACCTGTGCTGCCTCAGTCTGTGCATTCCTATATACATTGCTCATGTGTATTTACAGGGCATGGTTTTCCTCTTATTCTCCATGCTCTCTAGCTCTTAAGATCCTATTGGTTGCCCTTCCACAGGGTTTTCTGATCCTTGAGAGGAGGGATTTGCTAGAGACATCCTTTTTGTGGCTGTGTACCAAGGTCTCACCTCTGTATAGGGTCTGCCTGTGGTCTCTGTATTTGTTCCCTTCTGCTGCAGAAGGAAGCTTCTCTGATGATGGCTGACAAAGGCACTGTTCATTTTCGTGTTTCTTAAAGTCTTCATAAACTATATCCCCACTAAAATAATGCAACTGTCCTAAAATACAGCCCTACAGAATTGAGCCAGTAATGCAGTTAATGACAAATTTCCAAATTTGCTGGCAAGACTATCAGTTAAATGTGTCATTTGCACATCTTGTTCTTCAAGCAAACAAAATAATACTTAAGTATGTAATAATATACAGTATTAAATCCCCCTGGGAAAAGAGTTGGTTTTAAATACTTTAAAAAGAAACTTTCAAGTTAGTGATTTACACAGTTAATTATAAACAACAAGGCTTGTAATTAACTGTTGCCATTTTGGGTGGAATTGGTTTCACCCATCACTAATCCGTCTATCCTTGTCTTTGGCCTTTGAGAGATTATGGGAAAATGCACACGATGAAAAGTTTAACTTGTCAAGTTTAAATTTAGATGCAAAGTCCGGAATATCAAACACCGTAAGTGATAATTATCACCACCTGGAAATAATTTGTACCACTGAGTTAAGTAAGAATTCTTCTTTCCTGCTGACGGGGAGTTTTTAACCTCCTGATCACCAGAGTCCTGCAGCTTATAGTGGTGTGTTTTGTGGTTCATCCCCAGTAGTCTATATAGATTCAAGAGATTAGCCAAATACTTGAGGGTATACATATTCGCATTGTACAATGTGAGGAAACTAAGCCAGGGACGAAGTGAAAGGAAGGAAGGTTCTGATTTTAAGTCACTCAGAGGAAGCTCTGTTCCCTAATCATTCAGGTTATACATTGACTGGATGTTCTTCTAAAAAAATAAAAAGAAAAGAAAAAGACAAAAACCAATAATGAGTAGATAGGTAAACAATTCAAATGATTACATCTACTGTACCATATTACAATGTCCTACACTTGTATTTTTCCTGTGTTAAAAATTTGTTTTTCAAAGTGTGAGGGTATGATTAGTAAAAGAGTTGGTAGTCCCAAATGGATTAAGAACGTCTTTTTATAATATAAGTAACAATCATGGGCTTAAATGATATTTGCATAATTCATCTCCACAAACTCATTTAAGCATTTTCTGACTCATATTTATTCTCCAGTGATTTTTTTATATACAAATGAATGCTTAGTTTTATTAAGATTTTTTTATGGTGATTAGTGAGACTTCTACATATTCCCTACAGACAAGAGTTCCTTTTAAAGTTTTGAGTGTCTTCAATAATATTTAATTTTCATTGTCATTTTAATGTATACTTTCAAAACATATTTTATGTAATAAATAGAATGAATCACAATTATGACTGATTTTTGAGGGATGTTCCCTAGATAGGCTTTCTGAAAATGAAAAAGAACCAAGCTAACCATGTAAAGCTCTTAAAGTTTCAAAATATTTGAAGTTAACTTCCATATTAGCTAATTTTGGATTTATTACAGTCTGTATTTATCTACAAAGAGGGAGATCCACCTACTGCCAAGGAGAACCTTTTTGATGATGATCATGGCATGGGTTCTGTGTCAAAACAAAGAAGCATCTTTCCAAAATTGACGTGTAGCTCTACTTAAGTGGAATAAAAGGAGGATCCCTCTAACATAACATATTTACCTTTAAATTTATGCTAACATTTTCTAAGTGGCCAAAATTTTCAAATCACAGCTTTTTGTCACCAACAAGAACGGCTGAGACTTCACCTGAAGTTAGAAGATAGTACATACAGACAGTATGATAGAGACAAACAGGCACAGTAGTATCTCCTGATCAGTGATAGAGAGCCATGAAACCCAGCCAGACTTATGCTTTTCACTAATTAAAATAAGGGAATGAAATATAAATGCAAAGATCTGATACAAATGAGTTTATTGTAAATTGGGGAAGTAGTATTTCACAATAAGGTGAAACTACATCTTTGAGAGCCTAGGATAGTTTTAAAATATGTATTGAAAATCTAAGTTTAACTGAATCATATTATTCAAATATGTATTTTCTAGTATATATGCTTTATAATATATATATATAATATATAATGATATGTCATATATATATATATATATGCTTTCAATTGATTGGCTCATTTATTCATTCTTTGAATACAAGCCAATTTTATAATTTAGAATTCAGCTTCAGCAAGTGATGGAAACAATATCACCATTGAATTTATGTGTAGTTGGAAGCAGCATATTAATCACAAAATTAATGATGAAATATTTGAGCCTGTAATAGTATTAATATTCCAATAGCTTCTAGGTTCTGTTAATGTTTTTGTTTTTGTTTTTATGTGTAGTGGCACCATGTATATTTGAATGTTAGAGGGCAACTTTGTAAGTAGCTTTTGTCTTCTCATTCTGGGTCTCAGACATCTAACAAAGTCAGACTTGTGCAGCCAGGGGTTTTCTTCCTTCCTAGGCCTGTTACTGGTCATTTTCTGAAAGCTTTAAAAGAGCAGCATTGAAGACCTGAAAACCTAACAGGAAGAAGTATCTAAAGCAAGAGAGGCAAAAGTCTGGACTAATGATCATCTTGTGAATTTCTTTAAAAATTTTCAGTTGAGTTTTATATCTTAATACAATCTTTTAAGGAAGGTAGCAAAAAAAAAAAAAACAAAAAACAAAAAAACAAAAAACAAAAAAACAAAAAAACAAAAAAAACAAAAAAAACCCTCCCAAAACCTTTTAAAAAGAACTAAACAATATTATCAAACTCTCCCCCCTTATTTGTGACACTGTAAGCAAATAAGGAAACACTTTCAGTTGGAATTTCAAATGACAACTTTGCTGAATTGATAACAGAAAATCAACTTTTGATATTATAGGGAAAATAGGTACTTAGGTTTTAGGAAACAATTAGATTTTAAGATACTGGTTGTAGGACCTGGAAGGATGCTCAGCAGTTAAGCTATATTGTTGCTCTTTCAGAAACCTTGCCGTTTTGTTGCCAGAACTGATAAGGAGCCTCACAACCTGCTACTACCCCATCTCTAAGTGATCTGATGAATTTTCTTATCTCCAAAGGCACCCATACTCACTTGTAATTCACTCATAGAGATATATAAATAATAACAATAACAATAATAATGAACTTTGGAATTCAAATTGTTTGAGGATCATTTGTTAAGTTTTCCTGTTTAAGCATTTCAACTTAGTTTATAGTCTTCTGGAAGTATGTGTTTATTAAAAAAAAAGAAACAGGTTGGCTGTTCAGCATTTGACAATTTTTTTAGTTACTCTAATGAATACTTTATCACAAGATTGTGCAGAGTGAGTCCTTTATTCACAGACAGGTTAGAAGTTAGCATCAGTCAATACAGTTCACAACAGCATATTCTTGTGTGGATGGGACTGCTTATAAACCACTGGTAATCTATTAACAAGCAGCCACCTTGTTCCTTATAATTTTAAGCTAGAAGTTACTTTTTAATGTAAATGTATTATGAAGTTGTTTTCTAAAATATATCGTTCTATGTTTTAAAAAGGGCTGCTTATGATATGCTGATACATGAATATGTTGTGACATTTTTTTGCAAAGGCTAAATGCATTCTCAAATATTTGCATATCTCTGTCAGAAATATTCCAGTCTAACATCCCCTCACCTCCAGGTTACTCTTCTCATCTCCTCTTCAGCATCTGTATATTCTCAACATTTTGAGACTGGCTTCTTTTAGATTCCACATATGAACGTGATCATGTAGTACTTTCCAGGGCTTGATTATTTGAGTAGTCTCAGTATGAACACAGCCCAACATTGCCGTCTGCAATTGAAACATTCTCTAGCTGTTACTGTGAAATAGCTTGTCCTGTAAATCTTAACAGTACTTCTGTAATTACACCATAGGTTTTAATTGTTTCTAAATCTACCCCTTTTCCATATTCTAAGAGGGTCTAAGTTTTCCTGAGATATTTCAGATCCCAAGCCTACTGCCTGATCAAAATAGTCAGAATATTGTAGACTTAAACTCCACTGAAACATAGCTGAAAAGATGCTCTGAGGTTGTGGAATCACCACCTGGTCTCTGATTTATAATTTTTCTTTTCTAAATATTTCCTCCATTGTCACCATGTATAGTAAAAGTTCCAAAGTAACTTGATTACAACTTCTGTCTAGACTAAGTCAGATTGCCTTATACATTCTGGGACAGTTGAAGCTAGTTTTAAAAATAAAGATAAAACACTGAAAATGTGGACTGCCTCAGCTGCGCTTAAGCCATCAGTGGGTAGCTGTGCACACTCATCTGACTCCTTCAGAATCTTTCCCCAGAGTTTCTCAATGGTGTCTGTGACATCAATAGTCATGTACCTCCCCAGCTACTCACAGACATGGAATGCCTCAGATTTCTTCATCCTTCACCACATTTCTCTAACAAGAAGAAGTCAAAAGTGTCCTTTCCCACTGTCCATTTACCCTTGCTTTTAATCACACTCATCTCTTCAAGTCCTTCAGAAATGTTTCACAGTGGATCTGTTGTTAACTCTTTATAACCTTCATTTCTGTCTGGACCTCTATTTATACCTAACAATTTTTTCTTGGTCTTTATTTCATTAATCATTGATTTTTAGTTCTCTCCCTCTCCCTCTCCCTCTCTCTCTCCCTCCTGCTCCCTCCTCCCTCTTCCTCTCCCTCTCTCTCCCATTTTACCTCCCTTTCTTCCCCCATCTCCATTCCGACTGTCTTCTCTGTATCTGTCTCCTCCCACCTCTTTGGGTGTCTTTCTGTTTTTTTAGGTTCTCTAATTCTAAACATCATTTTCTTTGTACATAATCTCTTCTGCTTTATTGAAAAGCTTCTTCAAACCAGTTCCATTCCAGGGGGACAGGGGGAAGGAAATTGCTTGTCTTTCTCAGTGACCTCTTAACCCTTTGAGCAGTGGCCCTCTGATTTCTGCAGGAGTCTTTTCAGTCCTTCTTTCCTACCAATCTAATGAATTCTGCATTGAACTGTATTCTGCTCTTTGAATTGTTCTCTACATTTTGTCCTTTCTCCTCCTCTTACCTCCCTCCTTCTTTATCTTCCACCCTCACTGCTCTGTCTTCCTTTTTTCTTCCCTTTCCTCTGTCTTTTCTTTTCTTCTATTGTTAATGATGGTTTTGAAAAAAAAAAGTTTTAGACCAGAAAAAAATAAGTGTATACTCACAGCGAGTGTAAAGCACATTAGAATTACAACAATAATACAACAAGTAATCTAATGTCTTAAATGAACAAAATATTGGAACAACACTTCACCAGACTAAATACACAAATGGAACATCAGTTGATAAATGTACATCATTAGTCATTTGGGAAATGTAAATTAAAGTCACAATATATTGATATAATATCATTTTAAAACCTAGCTATATCAGATCTTGAATTCATACTTCCCTGGCCTCTCCCTCCTAAACTCTGGGATTCCAGACATGCACCACCAGGCCCATTTTAAACTTCTACTCTCTCTCTCTTTTCTTCTGGAAGCTTTTTCTCCCTTAAACTGTCAGTGTTTTTTGTTTCAAGAGTCCTGGCATCAGGGACCTTGTCCAAACTGCTTGACACAACATGAAATTACACAAATTACACTTGATGCCACCAAAGACATTACCAAAGTTAATATTTTTATCCTCAATTGTTTTCATGGAATTAGTAACTCACCAATCTCTATCCTGATGTGTAGTGATTTTATTTAAGACTCTTATGATTCTATTTTAATTTCTCAAAATATCTAAATGAATGGATAAATAACTCACCATGTAACCTTTTTATGTTTAATAGTTTACCATTTTCAAAATTAAACAATATTAATCTAGTTGGGCAGTGGTGGCACATGCCTTTAATCCCAGTACTTGGGAAACACAGACAGGTGGATTTCTGAGTTCGAGGCCAGCCTGGTCTACCGAATGATGTCCAGGACAGCCATCTGTTCAAAAACAGAAAAAAGAAACCAATATTAATCTATAACAACCACTTGTCTACTGGGCTTGTTTTGAAATTAGGTATTTGTCTTTTTTTGTAATTTCTCCTCTTATTGATTATTAGAACTTTTCTGCCGATATGAGCTAGATGATTAAAAGCAGTAAAGATGAAAATGATTTATGTATATATCACAGCAATATTGAAGTAGGGGTCAGTACTATTTTGAATACTTTATTCATCTTTCTCTGGAGTCAAACTGTTGTGTTCATAACTGACATAGTGAGAGATTTTACAGGTGTGTGTAATTTTCATTATAATATTTTGTCTAGGTTAATGAAGTATTAGATTTATCATAAAATTATTTTCCTATTATAAAGAGATACAAGCCAGTTATTGAAGTAAAGAGTATGCATTTATACTTATGAAGCAAAGAGCTTGGAGTTTTACTTTGCCAGATAAAGTCCTCTTCTCTCTGTGTCTCTGTGTTTCTGTGTCTCTGTGTCTGTCTTTCTCTCTGTGTACATGCACTCCAGTCCACATAAATTAGTCATTTACCTTTTTTCTGCAATAGTTATGAAACAACAGGTGAATACTAAACCCTTTTTGGTGAACAAAGCTGTAACTATTGATTATGTTTCATCTTTTCAAGTTTTACTTATCTATCCATTGAAATCTAAGAAGGTTGGAAACAAAATCTCCCGTTTCCTGTTAAACAAACAGAGAAGTTTTGATTGGTGATGCCTTACTCAGATTCTGACACTTTGAGAACAGATAACAGTAGTCATTTGAATTTTAAAGAGCAGGAGCATTTTGTCAGAATCTATCAGATCAAAGGAAGTAATGTCAACTGAAAGAAAATATCGCAATGCTTCATTTTGATTGAGGTAAATTATCCTGAATGTTGGACAGGAAAATGTACCCTCACCTCTTCTCTTTTGTTGTCATTCGTTCTTGGGTCCATTTCCAAGGGAAGTCTGAGTAGTTGATGAAAGGGAGCTTTACCTATCACTGCTTCAAATTCACTGACTATTTACCATTACTGCACTTGAAACTCAGTAAAAGAATGAGGGTTTTAAAACTTAGTCTATTCTCTTTGTTCTAAGCTTGCCATGGTGTGTGTGTGTGTGTGTGTGTGTGTGTGTGTGTGTGTATGTGTGTGTATGTGTGTGCTAACCATGGAAAATGTTAGGTAAAATTAAGTGCATTATTGCTAGTTTTTTTTTTCAGAAATAGTAATATCCTTATATAATCACTTTAACAATTTAGAAAGGGACAAAAGCTCATGTGTAATTGTGAATAAAATATGGAACATTAAAGACAATGTATCTCTGAAAAATTGAAGGTGTGATATCTGTTCATGTTATACACTAATGTAATTGACAACTTCTCTTCATCAAACTCTTGTTAATTATGAAATTTGAATTTATTTTGACACCTGATGACGAACACACACACACACACACACACACACACACACACACACGTAAATAAATTGCATGATATTTGTTTCAAAGAATATTGGACCCCTGAAGATATTAGATATTGCATGCTAGACATACTTCAGAGGTAGGAAGGCAGCTGGAAAAAAATGATAAAGTCAGACTCACACTGTGCACCGCACCAAGGGATTACATTGTTTGGATTTTCATTTCTAAAATTTATTGGTAGGAAACCAAATCTGAGTTAGTGCTCAAAATTGGGCTACTGGGCAGTGTTTCAAGGGTCAGCTGGCAATTAATCCTTATGTGAGTATCTAATTTATTGCTAGTGCAAACAAATAGTTTGGTTCTTTGTTACATAATTTAATGATGCAATTTGGGAGTCTTTATTAATATACTAGAATAGAATAAATGTTTTCTCTTTAGCAAGATGTTGATTGCTTTCTTTTACATAAGGGATGGAGCTGTGACTTTTAGTTTTGGTGTATATTTTTAATAATGAATATTAGTTATTACTCAGTCCTTAACATTCCCTTCCTCCCATTTCCTTCTTTCTTTTCTTGTTCTTTCTCTCCATTTTTGCCTCCTTCCCTCTTCTCCTATCCTCTCTTTATCTCCCAGTCGATCTAGACAAAACAACTTCCTTTATCACATTTTTTTTGTCTTGTCTATTTTTAAAGGTAGCATATTATTGGAAATAAGGAATTTGGCCCACATAGGTTCATAATACTGGTGAAGTTTCTTTGGATGGGTTGCCAAGTATTTCAGAGATCTTCAGTTATGGAAAATGAAACTCGGTCCATTATTGCACTACCACTATAAACAAAGTGACCCAGAGTGTACTTTAGCCATTTGTATGTTTCCATTGTAACCTGATTTATCTTGCTATCATGTTCTCCCCTGAGTGCACAGTACAAATATTTCCTTCCCAACCTTATCTCGCTGTGTGTACTGTGCTAATACTATCTTTACCATTTTAGGTGAAGAGTGTGCTGAGCTGCTTTAACAGGCTCCACATTTTAAGACACCTCTATTTTATTCTGTGTTAGAAATTTCTGTGATAGGGGAAATTGTGCTACACAAATACTATTAAATCTTGTGTTATGTTTCATATTGAGACACAAAATGCGGTGAAATGTATCTAATTTCTGTAAACAGAATTTTAATAGTCACAAATGGTTAATGACTACTAGGTTGGGGAAGAGCTTCTAGGTAATTATCTTTGTTGCCACATGTCTATTGTGTCAGTATTATTGTATTAAGTACACTCTTCATATATATAACAATGAAGTTAGGTTTATTAATGTCAGGCAAGTGTGTATGTCAATTCTTTAACTGACTTTAAGAAGTTGAGCTTGGAATCTGTCTTACACTGTAGTTACAAACATTAAAAATTATTCTTTTAATTTTGTGATTTTTCTCCTTTCCTTTGTCCTCAAAGTTCTGCTTTTTATCTCTCCCTCATTTCTAAGGTGTGGCAAATAAAAGCTGTATTACAAGCTGGAGAAATGGCCCATGGCTATAAGTCTTTGCTGCTTTTGCAGAGCATCCTCGTGTGATTCCAAGCATCTAGATAGGCTAACTCATAACTGCATTTAAGCCCAATCCCAGAGGATACAGTGATCTTTTCTAACCTCCAAATGCACCCCTTCAAACATACAAATGCGCATGTGCTCATGAGTATACACACACATATACATTAAAAATAACTTTTCTGAAAATAAAAAACTGTAGCTGTTGTTTTCTTTTGGGTTTTGTTTGTTTTAAGTGTCACCTTTTAAGGAGATAAAGATGTGTGCACCATTAGGACGACTAAGCTATAATGGATGCAATCCATTGTCCTGCTGTGTTCCTCCTCCACTATCACCACCACTTTTTGTTTGTTTGTTTTTATTTTTTATTAGATATTTTCTTTTATTTACATTTCAAATGATATCCCCTTTCCTGGTTTCCCCTCTGTATTAAAAAAACAAAACAAACCCTATTCCCTCCCCTCTCCCCCTGCTCACCATCCCACCCTCTCCCTCTTCCCCTACACTGGGGCATAGAACCTTCACAGGGCCAAAGACTTCTCCTCCCATTGATGACCGACTTGGAAATCCTCTGCTATGCATATGCAGCTGGAGCCATGAGTCCCACCATGTGTACTCTTTGGTTGGTGGTTTAGTCCCTAGGAGCTCTGAGGGTACTGGTTAGTTCATATTGTTGTTCCTCCTAAGGGACTGCAAACCCCTTCAAGCTCCTTGGATCCTTTCTGTAGCTCCTTCATTGGGGACCCTGTGCTCAGTCCAATGGATGGCCATGAGCCTCTACTTCTGTATTAGTCAGGCACGGTCAGAGGCTCTCAGGAGACAGCTATATCAGGCTCTTGTCAGCCAGCATTTGCTGGCATTCACAATAGTGACTGGGTTTGGTGATTGTATATGGGAAGGATTTGTAGGTGGGGCAGTCTCTGGATTGTCCTTCCTTCAGCCTCTGCTCCATTCCATATGTGTGACTAAGATACCATCTGTGTGATAATTTCATTGCATTTTTCTCTGCAACTCCTTCCATGGGTATTTTGTTCCCCCCTTCTAAGAAGGATCGAAGTATCCACACTTTGGTCTTCCTTCTCCTTGAGTTTCTTGTGTTTTGTCGATTGTTATCTTAAGTATTCTGAGCTTCTGGGCAAGTATCCACTTATCAGTGAGTGCATACCATGTCACCACCAACACAGAATCTCATATAACAGTGGCTGATGATAGTCCATGCATATGAATGTAACTGTGTGGTAGAATATGCCCTCTTTTTGTCCTGGTATTATAATGATGTGCACAGTTCCTTCCTGTGTATCTGTTGGGAAGTTCCTTAAAATTATTTTCAAATTAAAATTGTAGGCCACTGAGTCAATAATATATCTTCTCATAGAATTTCTTTATAGGAAAGTTTATGACATAGTCATGAGAAACATTAACCAGTTTGATACAAAATCAAGGGTATGCTAAATCACCAAGCAGAAGATTGCCCATCATACTCAATTTTGGTATCCGTAAATGATTTGTTGCTTATATAAATATGATCTGGTAGTTTCAATAGAAGTATTAATCCTTTTCATCTTTATATACTTATAATAATCTATGAACAGTAGAAGTGATAGAACTTATGACTATTTAATCAGCTACAGTAATCTTTTTGAAAAGAGAAAAGAATGTAAAGTCTGAAATTAATGTATAGCCATTCAAAGAGTTTAAGGAACATCTTTGATCACCAATCTTAGTCATGTAGAATTTTGTAGACCTAAACTAAGATACAATCTGTGTGATAATTTCATTGCATTTGTGCACTGTTATATTTTATGTAACATAATTTCAGCATTTTGTATTACTTTGTAAGTTTCTATTGTATAGTTTTATGGAATAGGTGTCTTGAAAGTAACACAAATGGCATGACATCTTTATGCCTTTATTGTTAGAACTGTGAAGAAACTGCAACCCAAATAAATATTTGATTTAAAAGAAATGTATGTAAATATTGACATAGTATAAATATTTTTTAAAACTGATAATAAGATGACCCATTGAACAAATCTGCTCTCTTACTGCACATATTTAACATCTATGTGGGCAGGTAAGATATATTCTCATCTGTTCTTTAATTTTTTATTATTTTTAACAAATGAAATGACTAAGAAATTATGAAATTTATCCAAGTATAGATAGCTTCCTAATAAGCTTAACCAAAAATTGTCTTTTATTTCTGATGCTTTTGTTTCTTTAAAATGTGGTGATATCAACTGTCTTTATAGATGCATTGCTCTGTTTTTATATTCCATTCTTAAAATTATTTTAGAAATGGAATGGAAGATGTGTACACACACACACATACACACACACACACGCACACACACACACACACACACACACACACACTCAATTTTGCAATAGCCTACATCTTCCACTGGGCCAACAATTCATTACAATTTTAATTGAAGAACAAGCTTAATAGTTGTTGGACCTGAAATGAAACTACCTTCTATAATACCAAAACTTAACTGGAGACATGTCTATCTTAGCAAGTATTGATATGACCATGTCCGTTTAGCTTGATTTACCACATATTATGGTTGTTGACTTCAGAGAGTCATTTAATCACCAATAATGGATCTTAAGAGGTCCTTCATTGGTTTTCCTAACTTATTTGTATAGAGATAGGGACAACTTGCCAAGGAGTTTGCATTATCAGTGTTAAGAGAATAGATTTTACAGAAAGTAACTTTCACATGTGTGCTTTCATAATAAGCACACTAGTGAAGAAAAGCAGAGCTGTCACATGTCCCAAATCTTACCATGGTGCATCTTTCTAGGCTGTGACAATCTCCGGGACACCAAACAGGAGGGTAAGTCAAACATTGGCATCCTTGATGCCTCCTTCATGATTTTTATCAAAACACCTTAAACTCTTTAAACTTGCTGCCTTTCACTGTTCCTTGTGCTTCTCATCTGTTTCTGTGAAAAGGAAAGCTAGTGGTTAGCAGTGTTTTAGGGGCTATGGTTGGATGCTCTAAGTACAACGTTTGCTTTGCTCTTAAGGGAGCATGTAGTCTTGGAACAGGAAAATAAAAAGGGCTATCATAGGAGATTTGAATGATTACAATGGAATCAACATGACTGGACATCAGTTAATTTGGCTACTTCATAATCAAAGGAACATCTCAAAGTTTTAAATCAACACATGAGTATAAGGAGCCAGAGAACTTCTAAGATGGAAGACATATAAAAGGGATTGAAAGCACAGATGCTCATTCTAGTAGGTCAAATTCCTTTTTATCTGATTTATTGCATAGAAATAAAAGCGCACAGATAAAAAATAGACATTGATCGAGTTTTACTATAGGAGCAGTTTTAGATATTAACAATGATCTTTAAAAAGTGTATATAATTTTGTCTTAATAATTTACAAAGTGTGCAGATTTATCTCCTCTCCTCCTTTCTCTCTTCTCTCACTCTTCCTTACTCCATTTCTACTTCTTTCCCCTTCCTGTTTCCTTCTCTGCTCCATTTCCTTCTTCAATACTGGGGATCAAAAGCTTCAACGTGGGATCTTGTCTATGTTAGGGAAGAACTTTGTTCCTAAGCCTGACAGCTAGTCCCATTTTCCCAATCCTACTATTTTGTAATGACGTCTACCCACTTGAAAAAATCTAATTCAGAACAATTTTTAGTTCAACATTTACTTGTAATAAAACCAAGTTGGATGATATGTAATATCTCAGCCTTTACATAGCTCATATACATTTAGCTTAGAGCTTTGTTCACTTTATTCTTACACTATGAAGGATTTGAAAAGTTTTTCCTTTCTAATAATTTCCCTTGTTCAACAGCATGCATTGTATAATGTATTTAAACAGTAAATATCCTGGAACTTTTTTCATATACAAACTTTTAATCATATTAGAAAAAGGTCAAAGCTAGCTATTTGGCCTATGTCTGTTTCCATAATTCATGTATCACACATGTAAAATTGTAAATGCCAGTACTCAATTCCTGATATCCACTCACTATCTTACTTATATGTGATATGTTTGATTTAATATTTACATCATGATGGCTTCAAAATATAACCATATCATAAATTTGATAGATTGGCAACCATTTGTCAATCCCTTATTTAACTCAGAATTTCGGCAGCCATGTAGTGATTGTCTATTCACATTTAAATGTGTGTAACTTGACAAACTGTAGAAAAATTTTGCTATAGGATCAATAGGATGAGCATTTAACTTATCATTTTTTAAATCCTACACAGTAACAAAGCTATTTGTTATATATAATATCATATCTATTATTTTTATGGGGGTACAAAGTAAAATCTCTTAAAACAAAAGAAAGTACTTCTTAGGACTGTACATAGCAGTAAAAAATTTAGGTAAATATTTACAGTGTTTTTAAACCAATATTATCAAAGCAGCAATAATAATACAAAGATATACCTTGGTTACATAAGCCCAAATATATAGTCTTATCTAAATAATTTTGTATTTTTTATTGTACAAGATTTTCTGCACATATAAATTTTTGAAGTGAGTTCACTCTCTTGGGAATCTAGGATTCTTAGAATTAACATGATTGACTATTTATATAACAAATCATGTTAAGGCAAATTTAAAATGTTACCATACAATTTTGTAATGCACTATATACATAAAATCACTTTAAACTCATAGTAAAAATTCTACTACTACTCATAGTAGAAATCCTTTCTAAATTTGATGAAAACAGATTTTAAGAAGTCTCTTCTGTTTTTCATATTTAGGCATGTTTCAAGAGCAAACACAGACACTCACAGGTTCAGATTTAAACCTTTTCTTTTCTTTCTTTTTTTTTATTCATGTTCAATTTGTTCTTGCACAAGCACATCAATATAAGAGGTCAACAGAATTCAGTTTCTATTGTGTCTCCCCCAATAAACAATAAAGAGGTAGGAGAAAGAGCCTCAAAGCCAATCACACCCTTCACTTCATCTGTCTCCTCTGGAGACAGCTTATTTGCTCAATGTACACCAGAACAGAAGCAAGCAGGTAGATCACCACGTGGCACCAACAGAGTCAGATGAGGGAGAGACACAGGAGCTATGAAGGTAAATGTTTGCTTAGGTACTGTTGTTCAGGATTTCCTCCCGTGGTCAAAGAAAAGCAACTTCCATCTTCTTCTGTATTTCTCGGAGATGATTGGACACATGCTCTTGGGGATTTACAGTGAGATATTCAAAATAACAACAAAAGAGTAATTCCAAAGGATGGATTTCAAACTTGGACAAATATAAAGGCACATCTTAAAATTACTTAGCTCATTAATAAGGAGTAAAGTAGACAGCAAGACTGTTCTATGCAAAATGATAGGAACAGAATTGATGCTTACAGATTTGAGTCAAAGAGCCCTGTTTATTATTGCAGTGAAAATTTAAGATTTAAATTGAATTCCTTTTAAAAAACATATTTTTATGTATATATGTGTATATAATGTATATTTTTTGGATATAAACCATATATATGTGGATGCCCAAAGATAGTATTGGGCTCCTTAGAGCTGGAGACAGGAAATTATGACCAACCTGACATAGATGATGGGAATTGAAATTGAGACCTCTAGAGTATCAGGAAGTGTTCTTACCTGTTGAGCCATCTCTCAACAGTGGGGAGTTATTATTTCTTTTGGATCAAAAAAAAAAAAAAACCCAGAATTTTTTACCGTAACAAAGTCAGTAAGTTTAATTTTAAAGCATACACAAGCATACTTCCTGAGATGATTAATCCTTTGTTACATAGTTAAATATGCCCCCCTTTATCTAAAACAAAACAAAGTGAAACAAAACAAAATGCTGTCTTTATTCTGCATCATAATCAAGTTTGGCAACTTTTTCATAACAGCGCTAATAAAAAAAATCCATTGACAATTTACAAAACTTTAATGGCAGTTAGTTTTACAATATTATTTTCTGTTTATAATTTTACGTTACAACAAATTTTAAGACATTTATTCCATATTTGTCCAAGTATGAAATTTAACTTGTGGAATCAAGTTTGTTTTTTTTTTGTAGTTTTGGAGTGTACATGTGTCCACAAACATGCCCAAAATAAAGAAGAAGGTATAAGTTGCATATCTTTGACCAAATGAGTGAATAAAATCACTATTAATGTCTACACATTTTCATGTAGTTTATTCTTGTGCGTGTTCATTGTCTTCACCAAGAATCTAAAGTTAGTTTCAGAAAGAAGGGCTGAAAGGTAGATCACATTGGACAGCATCCAGGTTATGTGCTCCTTTTTAGTATTTTTGTTGTTTTTCTTAGCTCTTAGTTATCTTATCTGGTGTGTGTGTGTGTGTGTGTGTGTGTGTGTGTGTGTGTGTGATTTCTGAATTTTAGACCAATCAATAATTGTCTCAGAAAAACTGACAGGATAACACTAACACATCCATATAATTAACACTGTCAGCCAAAGTCAGAACATACATGAATGTAGCTCTTTCAAAACATTTCCACCAGTTCTGCTGCTGACTTAACAGAACAGTCATGACTACATTGACACTATTGATAGGAATCAATGCCTCAAGTAGGGATGTGTTTCCTCCTTTGCTGGATAAACTGTTTTAAACAAAATGAAAAAGGAACTTGAAATCCCATAGATTACTGTTAGAGTATAGTTATGAATTTTACACCATACTTTTTTGAGAACTGTAGCTCTTATTTTTTGTTTGTAAATGTTTAAATTTTTTAAAATATAATAATTGATTCTTTTAAGTATACTTGATTCACTTTGAGCTCTACAGTTATGGAAAATACATTAATATTACTTAGCTCATCAATAAGGGGTCAGCAATATAGCAAGTCATTTCAGAGCAAAATGAAAGGAACATGTTTTCCTAAGGCTTTGAGATTTGAGAAAAAAAATTAGTCCTGTTTACAGTAATAACGGAAGCTTAAGCTTTGGGATATCACTATCTGTGAGGCATATAAAATTCAAGCAATATCTCATTTATTTCATTTAGGTTTTAATTACATGTACATTTTTATGAATGCAGTCTACATGACAGTGGAGAAACCATTTCAGATTCAAAGTGACCAGAAAACATGCTTGCTAAATTTCATGGTCAAATAACATTGTATTTTTATTGACATCACATTTATTGTGTACTAAATGCCTTGGTATGAGCAAAATACTCCTACATTAAACTGGAATTCAGGCTACTTGTTTATTTATTTACCTATTTATTTTTCTTGACTAATGATCATCTATTGAAATTGACATCAGACCACTAAAGAAATTATGTTGAAAGGGATTCTTCTGTTTTTCTTATTAGATTTTGGATTATTTCAGTCTTCTTAACTAGAATATGATTTCTAAATGAAACATATTTCAAATTTACATTGTGGATTTCAAAGTTAATTACAAATTTAAGTTTATAGAATTACTATAATGAGCACTTACAAAAATGAATCCTCCCTAGAATGTTGTTAAGGAGTTATATTCATTTGAAGGATGTGTTTTTACTTAGCTTTGCACAATGTGTGCCTTTATGACTAAATATTCATTTATTTTTCTGACACATTTGGTTTTATTGGCTTTTCTACTGTCAAGTTTACTGCCTCTGGGAAAAAAATCTATTATAGTTAAAAACAAGAACAAGAAAAATGAACAACCACAAAGTAGCAGGGAAAGAAGTATTTTTAAAATTACCATAAATAATACATTCAAGAAATTTTAATGAAATTTTGATCTTAGAATTTTTTCGACAAGTGCTAAATGCATGTGTGAAAATATTTTCTGATGTTTAGGAATATACACAGGTACACGGTTTATAATAACATGTAAGATAGATATCTTTAACAGTTTATATAAGGTCAGTTATAGCCATGATTAATATCTCTCCATATTTTTCTATGTATAAGGAATTATAGAAATGTGTGCCTGTTAAGGTTATGTAAAAATGAGTTGAAGCATCTCTTTAATTTGTAGCTTGCAAATATGTACAGTGAGCATCTCACCATTGTGTTTCTAGTCTCATAACTATTTGCATTACATATAATCGCTGCTATGCCATATTGTCTCTCTCCAGTGATAATACATATACCCACTGCCTCCCAGTATTTTCTCCATTTAAATTAGCATTACAGAGATGGATTAATGTTTTGTGAACCCAATAGTTTTAAATTTGGGGAGTCTACCTTTGAGAAAAATACATCATAATTGTGCACACCATTAGGATACAAATTAATATTTTTAAGAAAGAAAAAAATCGGCACAAATTACAGAAATACACAACTGGATCAACACAATTCCTAGTATAGAAATAAAGAAAATAATTAACTATTTTCATTTGTTTATGACATTTTTATAATCCTATTCTCTCATTTATCTATATTGATTCTTCTTGATTACCTTATCATAGGAGAGCAAGTTTATACTGGTTTCTATGTTATACTTTATCAATTGTATGGGCTGACTTCCTTTGGCTTCAAAATGGCTCTTGTCATGTGACAAAGATTGTCGCTGTTTTTAGTAATGCTTTTATCATGTTTCCATCATATATGGCCTACCAGATCTGGGTACAGCCTCCAGAAGATAACTTTTATATCTGTGCATTTGAAATCTTCTACTATCTTTGCTTTTAAGAGATTTCTATAAGGAGGAACTATGGGAATCTTCTACAACAATGCTTATCAGAATAGGGTCTAGTATCTTCTTCCCTAGTTCTATTTCTGCCCATGAATGCCTACGCCACTTTGAGGTACACAGGAGCCCTTCAGGCAATTTTTTCTGTACCAGAATATTTCTTTGAACTAACCTTCTGAATCTTGTTTTATGATAATTTATATTTCTTAACAAGTGTAACTTATTATAATAAATAGGTAGTGATCAAACTTGCTTCAAGCAGAGCCATGGGAATGATCTCACTAGACAGGAGTGGAAAGTTCCAGATCTTCAACCAGGAGGCTAAAGAGTCTATATAATCAAAGGGACAAACATTTGACACGTATAAAAGAACATCACTTCTTTAACAACTTATTTAACCAGTGTAATTTATTATAATAATACTTACTTACCAAGTATAGTTTATTATAATAAATACGTAGTGATCAAAGTTGAGGCAAATAGAGCTATAGAACTATTTATGCTAGGCAGGAAGTTCCTGGATCTTCAACTAAGAGACCAAACAGTCTATAGTCAAGGTGACAAGCATTTGAAGCTATCATCACTTCTTTGAATTCTTGCTTTGTCCCAACGAGTCTGGAAATCACAATGAAGTGTTATAACCCTTAATTGACTTAGGGCTACTACTGAGTTTTAACATTGTTTTCTTTCTTACAGAAAGATATAATCTTTATCGCATTACCACATTCCTTTATGTCATTTGTCTGGCCTTTTCTCCTCTGCATAGTGAAGCCAGAAGCATCTTTTCACACCTATTTGTATTGTTTTAGCACTGTCTCACTAATTAGCTCTTCAGAACCCTGATGACACCCCTTTGCTTCTTCACGCTCTCTTGCTCTTTTTTAATAAAGCTTTGTAGAAAAATCACAGGAGACAGAATTCTTCTGACTGATTGTCTCAAGCGTCTTTTCTACAAATGGGAAAAAAGAAACCACTTCTTTAAGACTTCCAGGAAAGAGTATATGTGGGCAAAACTATTACAGAGCATGTAAAACTGAAGTTTTTGCATGACTTGAATAGAATAGTGAATGTTATCTATATAAATGGATATTTAAATGAGTACAGACTGGAGTGTCTGAGAGATGTCTCAGTCACTACAAACACTGGTAGACCTTGAACAGAGCCTTAGCTGGATTATCAGAGCTCACATGGAAGGTTGTAACAGTGTACAACGCCAGGTCCATGGGGCTCCACTCTTCTCCTGATTCATGGACCCCCTAGCATCCACACAGTGCACACACTTACCTTCATGCAAAATACTGATAATAATAAAAATAAATAAATAATAAAACCTTTTTTAAAAAAAAATGAACACAAGCCTATATAGTTCCACTTCAATAAACCGGAAGATAGATACTCTGTGTTTACAAACTATCTATTGGGAATATCAAAGCATGAATTTACTACAGTAATGAAATTTTAAGGTGATCGTTCCGAATTTGGGTAAAAGCATATTTTTTAGTTCCAATTTCCTCCTTCCTTCTTCCTTCATATCAATGCATGCATCAAGAAGTATGTAAATGATTTGCTTAGGCCATTTTTCCCTTTTTGAAAAAGAAAATGAAATGACATGTGATTTTCTTTGGCTTTCGATAGTTTTATATCGATTTCTTTTAATTTTTCAAACATTCTATATGATACTTTTACTCTAGCCCTGAAGGATGGTATAGTAAAAGGGGATTAAGACTGTGTTTCATTCTCAGCCTCAAATAACCTTGTTCACATATCACGTGGCCTATAAATCTCGGTTCCCCTCCCTCTAAAAATAGGATGGAGTTGGGGGTGATGGCTCACAGGTAAAGCACTTATATAGTAGTTGTGAGGACTTGATTTCACATCCTCACAACACAGATAAAAGTAGGTGAACTAGTGTGAATCTGTAATCCAGTCCTCTATTGTAAGATGTAAAGCTCTAATGGGAGAATCCCAGGAAGCTTGGGAGGCCAGCTAATCTTGAGGACTGCCCTGGCACACTGAGTCCCTGTCTCAAACACATACACATGCACATAAATGCACATTTACCAACTATTCAAAATAAATTAGGACAAATCACTACATGTATTACCCACTTCTGTATTTATGGAATCAAATAATAAAAACGATCATATTATGTAAGCAATTTTACCATCTCCACCGTTACTATTGATTGTTAGAATGACATTGATCAATGAATGGTTGAACATCTGCATCCTGTTCAAACTTTTTTTTATAAGGGTGAGTTCTTTAGCTTATACCAAGCTCTGAGAACCAGCAGAACTGCCAGTTTGGTTCAGATTAACCCTTTGTTGTGATGAATCCTGTGTTGTAGGATGCTTAGAAATACTTTTGTGCTCTTCCCCCTGGAGGCCATTTCATGCTTCTGTTAAGATAAATTAATGTCTCCAGATAGTGCTGCAGTATCTTTTTGCAGGGCAAAACAGCCCTTTATTCAGAAAGATCCATGTTTGTTGTTTGGTTTGCTTGTTTTTTTATTTGCAAGGGGAACATATAGATTTACAAGAGCATTCCTCTTTGGAAAGCCCTGCCATTGAGACATTATTCCTGATCAGAATTTTACTGTTTCTTACCTTTATTTTTTCTTGAGACATTTCATTAATATGTTTTTTTTCTGTGTTCAGATCTCAGAATTTTAACAGTTCAGTGAAACCAAAGTTATGTTTTGTAAGTAATCTTACAGTCTTTACAATTTCTACTCAATAACATTTCCCAGTATTTTCTCACAGCACATTTGCCAAACTGTTATTAATTATGTGGCAACTAGTCTATTTGAAATATTTCCCAAAGATTTTAACTTGTTTTTTTTCCATTAAAATATTTTCTCCTGTATTGATTTGTAGAAAATTAAAGTCAAAGTTCAGTGAATTAATTTTTCCAGAAAACAAAAACAACTAGTGGAATATATTAGAGAAAAAATCTAAAATTGCATATCAATCAACAACTAATATTTCAGATTTATTTATACATCTGATAAAATGAGCCTCAAGTAAGCTTAATACTATGCAAAATTGTATTCATTCTATAATCATTATTTATTTATAGAAAGCTTTTATGTAGCCCTGGCTATCCTCACACTTCAGATGTAGCTGAATCAAACTTTGAACATATCCTTCTCTTGTTTCCATTTTTCAAGTGTTATTATTATAGGTACACCTCATCATGGTTGGTTTAATAAGATATTTTAAAATTCCTATTATGCTAATATGCTAATTTTCTTCAAAATGTGTCTTGAAAACACATTGCTAGAAAAGTACATTATTAGGTGCTAATAAAAAGATGTTATTTTTATTTTGAGCATACTCCGTGTATAATCTCTTTAATACCTTATGAAATATCACTATACATTTAAAGAACTGTAGCATATTCTAAGAACTAATTGTGCATTCTTTTCTTATTTTGATTGAGTTTAATGATTTATGTATTTGAAGGATGGTTGCCAACTTTGGGTCCTGTAGAATACCATTTGGTGAAATGAGAAGTTGTTAGAAAATTAGAGAAACCAAAATGAACTTGTCCCGTGATAGCGAACCTAAATTGAGTTATCCGTTGACATGGATTGTATTCATGAATTACAAATGGAAACTTATAGCAAACTTTTAATGTCCATCCAGTCAAGGCTAGCACTCAGTGTTTTCTTTAAATAATGGCAGTGTGGGCACTAGCCTGTGCATTTCCTTTCAGTACATTATTAAGTCATTATACGTCAGTCACAGTCATCAATGAAGCAGTTACTCTGAATTTTAGCTGTGTTGTCCATAGTAATTACAGAACAGAAATGTCCTTATATGTTCTGTGGACTGAGCAATCCTTTTTCAGCACACATGGCCTTTGAGAGATTTTTTGCTCATCAAAACTATGAAACAAAATAATAGAGCATTCAGTATATAATTTCTGATAATCACAATATTTTTAAAAATATATTTTCAGTATAAAACATTAACCTATTTAAGAATTTCCACCATATCAGTAAATTTATTCTAGCCTAACTTATGCTGGTTACCTTAAAATATGTTGATCAATTTTTATAAATGTTATGTCTCATTAATTACATTTAAATCCCCACAAAGGGCATTACATTTACTATACTTCATGGCAGAAATATGCAAGTTTGGCTAACAACATATTCTTACAACATCCCCACATTAAATGGCAAGGGAAATTTAACTCTTTGACTGTGCTCGTTAATGCATTTATATTAAATTTCTGATATTTGGATAATGACTCCCAAAGATGAATTTAGTTTTGGAGAAGTATCAGATCTCCCTTGCCTCGATGGGGCCCCGGAACCATTTAATGAGGTGAGTTTGGAAAGTGAGTATGTGTCTTTGTCTTCCAACTTTGAATTTTTCCTTCTTACCATGGCCCTGGGAAAATCACTGTATTCTCTAGAGTTCCTAGCAAATCTTCCACGGACACTGTCTTAGTTTTCTCAAATTTGTACATGATTATCTCTAGAGGCACCCTTCTAGTCTTAGTTTGTAATAATTTTTGTTATACAGGAAGCACATAGAAAACAACCATCATGCATATTCAATTTTTCCTACATTGAAATTGACAAGTAGTGATATAAAGATTATGCAGCAATAGGAGTCATACACTTGAACATGAGTTTGGATCCTCAGTTCTTTCTTGTTCATCACAGGAATGACCTGTAGTCATCAAACTTGTTGTTGCTGTTGATTTGTTTTGGGTTTGATTTCCATTGTTTTGTTTTGTTTTTTTTAAGATTAAAAGTTTGCAATTCTGTCTTATAGAAATTTACTGCAACATTAAATTAACTTCTATTAAGTAGGGAGTATGTGTAGTAAAAATGAATTATTTCTGAGAATCTTTTCATGTAAGGGTTAGATGGTCTTTAAGGAATTTAAGAAAATTAGAAAAAAGTTATAATAACAGAAAATTGTATGATAGAAGAATTGCAATATAAATATTATTTAATAAGAAAAAATTTAAGTGTTCTCATTGTTCTAATTTCTGTATTTTTAAACAAAGGTTTTCAAAGCAGTAAGATTAGGATTTTACCACTCATGTTTTAGTGGTTGATTTTAATACAATAATTTTTATTCAAGATGTATTTGTTATTGTGTGTGTCTGTGATTGTGCATACGTGTTTGTGCATGTGAGAGTGAGTGCATATGTGTACATGAGTGAGTTCGGATACTAGCTAAGGCTAGAAAGTGTCATAATTCCTGTAAACTGGAGTAGCAAGTTATAGGCAAGTAGAAAACACCCATGTGTGTCCTTGGAGCCAAACTCAGGTCAAACTCTGGAAGAGTAGCACATGTTCCATTCACTGAGCTGTATCTCATCCACCCCCCGACCCATAACATTTTGATCTTGATTTTTATTTATAATATTCACCTCTTTCTATTTTCCTCTATGTTTGTATATATTTTTGTGTATGCACATGCATGTATATGCACAAACATGTATAAATGTCTTCTATTGGTGACCAACTTACTATTTAAGAAATGCCCTCTCGCTGAACCTAAATCTGACTGAGTTTGTCAGCGTGACTAACCAGAAATCAGATGCATCCTTGTCTCTACCTCTCCATGCTGAGGTGACAGATCCTTGCTGTCTTCCAGATTTTTTTTATGTGTGTGATGATGGAATAAATACAAAGTCTTTCCTTATGGGACAAACAGTTTACTACCTGAGCCATCTCCCAGGCCACCTTATCTCTTTTCTTTTGAAGTTCTTTAGGTTGATTTGCCTACTCAGTATAATTCTTCACAGCTTGTTTCTAGACTAAGTGGGAGATTAGTGGGAATTGACAGCTAATTAAGATTTAAACTCTAATGTGAAATCTCTAAGGATTTACTTGTGCATTTTTGTGATACTCTTAGTTTTGGAGACCTATAGCAAGACTTAGCCATTCAGGTCAGCTGATAGTTGCTGAAGACAAGCTGACCATGGTGTGGTGTGGGCACCAATTTGCGACATGGCAATAGCGGATACTTGAGCCATTTTAAAAGCCTCATTTAAAAAAAATAGATACAACACAATGGACAACATGTATTATGATTTCAAACTCATACTATACACTATCAGAGGCAGAAACCAAATTCTAGTAAGGAAAGGTAGGCACATTTTGAGAGGAGAAGATGGCTCCTCAGATCAGTCATAGAGACACACATGGGAGAATGCTGGACTAAAGAAGGGTTCTAAACCAGATTGCAGAACTAGTCATCGCCAAATGCAAGGCACACTATGCTTAAAATGGACAGAGTTATGTTTGTGTATTGTGTTTTTTTGTATGTATTCAAAGAGGAGAGGAAGGCATAAACTTTATGGGAAAGAATTGAATACTGAAGAAATATAAATATATACAGAATGTACAATTACCATATGTTGGTCTATTTATTTTGCATATATTAACAGATTTGCTTGTCAAATGATGCTATGTTTTTGGCTACATAGTATTACCTCACGTTTCTAGATAAAAATATAGCAATATAGTTTTTTTTTTTAAAGAAACAATCTAAAATAAAGATGTGGCCCAAAATAGAAGTCCTTGTGAGTATGAGATCAGTGAAGATCTTTAGGGAAATGGTTATCATTTAGGGCTTAGTTGGTACTAATAATTCATGTTTAACAAATAAATATAAGACAAGACAGTCAAGCTAATCATGGATGTTTTGTAAACATTGAATTCAATTTCTATTCAGATTCTTGCTGAGCACCAGGTTACATTTCAAATATTTCCAAATTTACGGGGAATAGAATAAGGTCAACTGAATATTTGCTTTTAGAAACTAGCTTTGTAAGGAGTACAAGACAATATGAGCCAGTGTTTATATTTGACATGTTTATATATACACCACTAGATTGTAGGGATTTTACAACAAAACGATGCCTAATTTTTGCGTGTGTGTGTGTGTGTGTGTGTGTGTGTGTGTGTGTGTGTGTATTTTCCATGTCATTTAACAAGTATTTGCAAAAAAATAGTTTCACATCTCTGGGGGTGAGTGGATAAAATTCTTATGTACATGGAAGTGCTTATTGCAATAAGAAATCAATCTTATTAGACATTAAGACCTATCTAAGGGAGCTAAATTTTGAGTAAAATCAATGCTATGATAGATATTACCAAATAAATGAAATATATGTGAAATTTTGTTGGAGGAAGATAAATAATACTCTTGACCAAGATAAAACAAAATACTAGAGTGCTTCATTAAACTTTTCTGTTTATAAACTTAGCTTTTTATCTCAGAAACAAGTAATACATAATTTTTCAAAACGTTTGTGTCTATGAAAGAGTGCAGACTGAATTATTTCTAGACATGGTCTTCTGTGAACTGTCCTGTTTTCCCCTTCATGATAGGATTCATTTTAGATTATGTTAATTTAGACCATTCATAAAGAAACAAGGCCATAAATAGGAATTTCTGATCTTTAGATTTTCATACCTTTTGAGAAATACAAGGGTTTTTTTCTCTTTATACACAAAAGGCTACTCAAACCACAAAATTTTTTCTCCTTTTTGGTCTTATTACTTCAAAAATTCATGAGCATAGTGTTTTTAAATTTAGGTTTTAAAAATGTCCTCATGCTGAGTTCTTGTTTGCCAAGTTTTAGTTTGGAGGGAATTTTTATAACTGAAAAGAAAAATCTGAAAATAGAATATTTTACATGGAAATTCTCACACACTCTGACTGTGAGTCACAAATGTTGCCAGTAGTTGAGAATGAAGGTGACTTTTTGTTATTTTGGTATACAGCCATGACTTCATTTGGTTATGGGACAGAACTGTATTTAGCATTATGCTAGCTGTGTTAAATGGCTTGAACATACCATTTGTGACCATGTTTTGAAAGAGAGATAAGACTTTCAAATTCAAAAGTTATTTGTGCTCTATCAAATGTAGTTTATGTTTCAGTAGTCTGTTAAGTTCATGTCTTTTGAATTAACTTTCAGATTTATCTGAAAGTCTAGTTTCAAATTTACTCTGGAAAGCAGATTGCTTGTCATTGAATTGATCATGGTGAGACATCTTCGGAAGCCTAAAAGATTTCCTTTCGAAGTTCTTTCTCTATCACTTTCGTCATGTGAACCCAAAGGTTAGCTATCCTTTGGGGAAACCCAGTTTATGTCACATGTCTGTCAGGTCCCAGTGGGTCTTTGTCACTTCTCATCTCTGTGTGGGGATTTTGGGTCACAGGAATCAAAAGTGACACTTTAAAAATTGATAACTTTTTGTGACGCTTCCTGCAAGCCAGAGCCTGTGTGTGATTCAAGACCAGAGCAAGACCAGGTGATCTTTGAAGTTTGGAAACAAGAAATATGAAATGCAGGGATAAAGGGACCAAGGTAGACATCTGGTGAGGACAGTTGTTACTTCCACATGGCTCAAAACAAAGAGGCAAAAGAGAAAAAAATAATAAAGAAAAGTTAAAAAAAAAGGGGGCAATAATATTCATACATTCCATTTTCCTAGGTTGTTTCCTGAGAAATAAATTTCCAAGAAGCAGTATATATTAATTTTTTAACCCAAATCTCACAGAACATTTGAATAATGTAGAAAATTTGTAGACATCTGCTGAATTTTATTTTAAACGTAATTCACATTAAAGGAGACAAACTCCTTGTTTTTCCTGGAATCTGTCTCCGCTCTTTCTTCCCGCAAAGACATAGTAAGTCTGGATTTGGCAGGAGATAGCCCTTTAAACTATTGACATGCATTTTCTCTGATCAAAGTGCCATCAAAGTGCTGGGAAGAACTTGATGAAGAAAAACAATAAAGGAAAAATACATAAAACAAGTGAGTCAAGACAAACAAACAAACTAGTAACTATTCCGTGAGACAGGTGCATAAATTAGAGATGGGATATTGCTTAACTACATCCTGAAAAAGACTATTTCCTCAATTTAAGGAGGCTTTCTAACATCTGTGTCTGGAACTAATTCTGATAACCTTGACATTCAAAATGGAGATAAAGGACAGATAACTATTTTTAAAATGCTTCAGTATGGCAAGAGGAATTATCTAATATTGATAAATAAAGTAACGTGACATCTGTGTTGAATTCCAAATTGACTGGTTGAGCTGAAAAGAGAGGGTCTTATTTTCAAGATGTAAAATGTATTGGGAAAAGACAAGGTCAATGCTGATGTATGACTCCATGCAAAACCCTTTCATTCTTAATGGAAATCTCTCTCAGTAAGAAACTGACAGTTGCTGAACAGTGTTTTGTGAGAAGTTTAATGGCTTGGGGGGCGGTCCTAAAAGACAATGATTCAGAGAAAGAAGTTGCATTAGTAGGTAGCTTAAAATTTATAAGTTAAGGAAGAGCAAAAATAGTAATTTTTGAAGTAATGCTTGAATTATAGTGGGGTGACCTGAGCTCAGGCACGTGCAATCAATCAAGTCAGTATCTGCAAGTGCAGTTTTCAGGTCTCTGAAAAAAATTCTTCATTGACCACTGAAAATGCATTATAAAGGGTAAGACCATGGCATGCTAATTCATGCATATATGTCTCAGATTCTTCACAGACAACTGGGAACTTGAAAATGAATTCTTTACTATTTTCTGAAACTTAACTTGTCATGGACCAACTTGATTTAGACTTTCCTTGTGAAAATTCTCCCTCAGTTCTTTTATTTGCTCCCCTACCCCCCCCCAATAAAATGATGGCTCTTTTTTTACATGAAGGAAAATAAAATGGTGCTTCAGTTGCCTCTTTATTGATTTAGATGTGAGGAAACATTCCCAAACTGAGATTCACAAGATCATGACAAGATGGAGGGCAGAGGGAGCCGGGTGAATGCTGGTGATGGCTTCCCAGTCTACTTTGGACCTAGGGGATATGGGTGTTTTTGTTTGTTTTGTTTTATTCTGTTTTGTCTTTGAGTGAAAGGATTGAAGACAGGATGACTAAGAAAACTGCCTTTTTTACTTATTTTGCTTATAAGAGTGCAACCAGACAGCCATGCTTTCAGATGCTTTCAGATGGGAGAAGAGTTTCACACAGATTAATCATATGCCAGTCCCAGTGGGAGAGGGTGGGTCATCTCAGAGGAAAGTAAATGCCTCACATGTGGAAAGAGAATCCCTAGGCCTCCATGAAAGACTAAACTAAATCAAGGATGATATGAAGAATTTCCTGTATGAGCCCATCTTGGTTAAGACAGCCAGGCTCCTTCCTCAATGTTTATGACTCAAGTTTGTTTCAAACTTTTCTAGTGAGGATTCTATTTGGGTTGGTTTATTGATCTCTCTTTAAAACGTTTAAGAAATTTAGTCAGTCTTGGAGGAACTATTCACTGAGTTGTATGTGGCAGAAAATTAACAATATTAAGAAAACCTGAACTGGGTTATTTAAGCTTAGCATTTGGCTTGAGCGGCTATGTTTGCCCACCCACCTCCCCCCATGTCACATGCATTGCTGGGTTCTGTAGTGGTCACTGTGTTCTCTCCCTCAGGTGTGAGCAAGTCCCTGATGACGTGCATTAAAATCTCTGTATTCTCTGCCCCCGGTGTCATGCCTAACACCTAGCAGCTACTCCAGAAATGGGAATAAATAAATAAATGAAATCATCACTTGCTAAAACATAAGCCTTCTCCTGGGAACACACTGGATCTATTAAGAAAGTCTGTGTCTGTATAAAAAGATGGGAAAAAGAAGATGTTTGGGTTTAGGAAAAAACGCCTGGAAGTTTATTCTCCATTAATTTTTGAGATGTTTTAATACAGGAATGAAAGACTCTGTAATATTTATTGCTAGTTCTTTGTATACTAACATGTTCAAAGAATCACTGAGGATTTTAAAGCCTGAGAGAGGATATTTGATTAGCTAATACATTTCTTGAGTACATACAAAAGGGACACCCAAATCTTCATAGGTAAAAATTTACATTTCAGAACTTTTAGAAATGGCCAGGGCCTAGCCTTTCCAGAATACACTGAAAGATGTGTAACAGTCACACAGACTCTCCAGAGATGTATATCAAGGTATGTAGAATGTCTGAATGTATTGTAGTGAAAAGGAGTTGTAGAAAACTTTGAATTCAGAAAATACAGCAGAGCTCCAAGGAAAGACTTCCAGCTTCTGTTTTTATGCTGTTCAACAAGATGTAGAAGGAAATGCTCCCGTATTTAGTGGCTGTTACCTGATGGAAAACAGACATCCTTTGGATTGTCCTTAAGCATACTGAACGGGTCTAAATGAAATTAGAAGAATTCACTGAGGCAGAGATGGTTGAGAAAACAAATGGGCAAAAAACCAGGAGCTTACCACATTAGGAGCACACGTGTTTTTGAGGTTGCCCTGTAGGAAATGCGTATTACAAAGGGTCAGACTAAGTATTTATCAGAGGCATAGAGAGTGTTCATGTTAGCTCTAAACTGAATGGCAAAATTCTTTAAGCTTGGCCATCTTAAGAATTCTGCCATGAGTAATCTCAAAAATGTTTTATTTTCTTTTTCACTTAAAAGCAGGTCTGTGCTCTCTGTGTAGGATCCATTTTATTTATGATATGTGGTGCTTCCTGTTTTGCTATCAAATTAAAAAAATTTGCATATTGGCCTCAGAAAATCAGATTTACTTCTTATTTTCAACTGGGCAGTATTTCCTCATGATGTGGCCTTACAGCCATATTGTTTTTTAAATAAGTATGCTCAGGTGGACATAAGAAAAGAGAAAATGACATGTCTTGTTTTACATTTCAAGAAAGCAAATTGTTAGTGCTTCTTGCAGGGACTAAAGTTGACAAATATTGTGATAAGAACCTCACTCATGTAGTAGTCGATGTATAAGTTCTCTACCACACACCCTAATGAAATGCCAGTGTTGTTGAAGGATGTAAGCAGGGCATTAGGATTCACAGCCCATGCAGAAGCTTCACCCCCAGGCCAGACCAATAGCAGTTGTTAGAAAATGATTTATTTCTTGTAATAAATGTTACTTCTCAATCTGTTTGCTTGTTCAATGGTTGCAGTCCCCAAAGAAAAGGTCTATGTCCAATTAGGACCGGCATGTATTATCTGTCGACTTTATGTAGTACTGTAAAAGTCATAGAGCTGACAGTAATATTAGCGGGATGTTTTATAGATCTTGGGCTGTGTGAGGCTTTGTATGGGTGAGGAGTCTATAGGTCTGTGGGGCTCTGGGGTCCAGGATAAGGTTGCGTGTCGATGAGTCGTTGCTGTGCTTCTTGGTAAATGAACATCTGGCTCACATATTGACTCCATGTGCGAAAATGAGATCAGCTCATATAATGACCAGAATCAATCAGGCTGCAGCCGAGGAGTAACATACACTGGTCTTGATTTGTTAGACAACCAGAATTGGCAGCACCTTGCATAATTTGGCACCAATTGACAAAGATTAGGCTGTTTGGGGGCCCTAGATGGTTATTAATTTGAACCCCCCCTAAATATTTTGCAGAGTAAAATCAGCTGTAACTTATTTGTCCCGGGCTCCTTCTTTTCATACTGGCTCTAATTGTTTTAGACAAACAAGTGAGCTTGCAGCCTGTTCACTTTGCACAGGAAGACACGAATTCTTTGATCCATACAATATTCTTTAGCTCAACCTTGGAGCTATTTACTGAGGAGATTTCTCTGCAGACAGACAGTAGAGCGGTTCTTTGTGAGGCGAAATGAAGCCAGCTTCTCTGGTTTTCAGATCAAATTTCTACTACTTACTTACTGTACCGGAGATAAAATGAGCTGTCTTTGTTTTTAAGAGGACCTTTTTTTTTTTTTTTTTTTTCTTTTGCATAGATATTTGAAAACTGAAAATGGGTTAGACTTTTGACCTGACTATTTTCTTTCCATGATTTTCACTCATGAGAACAGAGCTACACCTCAGAAAAAGACCAAATTTATTTTGCTTCAGCAAGCTGCACAATCCAGAAGCAAAAATAGTGAGATTTTAAAAATGCCATCCATATTTACAGTAAACATTTTGGCACTAAGACTCATTAAGGAGCTTCCAGGTACAAAAGCCTGTGTGGGCTCTCTGAACAGGAGGCACTGAAGCACACAGTACTAGCCATGACTGTAAAGTATAATTTAAAAATTCACTATTTATTGCTGCCAGTAGTCTTAGAGGTATAGACTCATTTACCCTGAATTTTGGAAATTGCATTTGCATTGCTATCTCAGCCAATCATTTGGTATTCCAACCAAATGAGGTGCATTTAAGTACTTTCTCTTAATACTTTATACCTAATGCACACATATTATAATAGTAGAAATACTAGGACAGTTCCATAAGTAGGTTTTTATACAGGGTAAGATATGAACCCCATTAGGACTGTTTGGTTTCTAGTTAGCGCAGATGAAAAAAATATTGAAAAATAATTCTCAAAAATCTCAGAGATGAATTGTAATCTCCCTCTATGATAGTTTCTACTGTAGTCAACATTTAATTTTGGGGTCCTTTGAAAAGTCATGCTCATTTTTCCCATATTTGTTTTATTTCTTGTATGTCCCCCACAAAATTTTAAATAATAGTTAAAATACATTTCCTTAAACAATGACAACAACAAAAAGTGTAGGCTTTCCTGATTTTTTTTTTATCCTCGATCACCAAACTCATTAACATCATTTATTGCTGTGGTTTCTGTGTTTTTGTCAATAATTTTATGAGTAACTTTGAGAAAGCTTTGGGCTATGTCAGGTAAGTGTTTATAGTTCATTAACAAGACAAAGTGCTGTCATTGAAAGATGAAGCAAGACTATCTCCTAATAAACCCTGATTAATGAAACACTTTATACCCTGGGATGCACTTTTCAGTTGTAGATTGATGCTGATGGGGTTTTCTAAGGCTGTCACACTTTGGAAGATTTTTGCCCTTCCCTAAGACAACTTCCTGAGTTGAGAAACAGAACGTTTGGAGGGAAATAGTTTTTCAAAGAGTAAACACACATTTCAGATTTTTTTAATCGGGAAGCTTTTAAGTCTAAACAAGCATTCCTTCTGAAAGTCTCCTTTTTTCTCAACCCTAGATTGTCCCCAGAAGGCTTAAACCCTAGCTCCGGTAAACAAAAGGTCATGAGTCCTTGCCAGATGCTTCACATGATCAATTGACAAGAATTTTGACCAAAGACAATGGAACCAAATACATACCTCTCAGAGGTATGCGGATTATTTATTTGAAAAAACATAAAGGTTTGAAGAAAATATAAGGGAAACTGCAACAATATTGATAAAAATGGAGTTTTAAAATCCAGACCATAAAGTGACATGCTCTCACATAACAGATATAATAGGTAGGACACTGTTGACCTGTTACTTAGGGGATGTGTTAAAAAAACGTCCATGAGTGCTTGCCTCGCACGTTAAAACCATTTCAGCACACATGGGTTTTCCTGCCTTTTATGGCTAGCCCCAGGTAAGAAATCTTGCATACTAAAAATATTACCACCGTGATTTTAAATTGAGGCCAAGTTGTGTTTCTGGAATGTGTGATAATTCACCATCCTGTCTACACTGTAAATGAAACCATGTTAACAGCAATGGTACTTAAACATGGTTTTGGTTATATTCTCAAAGGTTTTTAAAGTGGTGTGGACAGCTTTATATTTCACAAGATGCTTCTTTGTCTTGTTGTATATTGGTTAATTTGGAATAATTCTGTCATTTTAAACCATCCATACATGCTAATTGACAATGACAGTAACGTTTAGGGCAGGCTACATATGTCTGTTTTCAGTTTCCCTCTTATTTACACACGAGTGTTTGTTTGGTATGGCGAAACATAGTTTTGTCAGAATGACAGATGCTAGGATTCTCTGCCTGGGAGTAAAGACATATCCTGTACCTTATAAAAATGGCAACCTAAGCTGTGCATGCGCTGTGGTGTCTTAGTATGAAACGTTAGCCTCTGGTGGTCTTTCTGGTCCAGGTTTTCATAGTCCTCAATCAAGTTTGCATTTTTAAACTTCATTTTACCTTTACTTCATTTCAGATGTCATTTTTATACATTTTAACCAGCTAGTTATAGAATAAATCCCTCCTGTTGGAGACCATGTATTTTCAGTAGCAGTATCCATAAAGTTTTTAGAATACTGAACCTAATATTTTCATGGAAAATGACTGTTATCAGTTTAACCTCACAGTCCAGTACTGGGCCACAAAACATATTTTCTGCCTGCATCCAACACTTTATCTTTTAATGAAATCTGTTTAAAATTAAAGGAAAGGACCATTTTAGAGATGTGCGCTTTCAGTTGTATACACTATGATTTTTTTTTTATAAATCTGAATACAATTACTTAAGTTTACAATGCAGAAGGGGCTCAAACACTGAAGTAATTGTCATGGTATATTTTAGGACATAAGGGTCACTGATTTGCCTTGATTCCTCTTGTGTATCATTTCTTATATGATGCAAAAGAAATGTGGAAAATAGTTTTATGGTGAACCTCCTCAAACAGCCCAGCACTTTGGCCTTGTTATTTCAGGTTTGTATCCTTAATGCCCTCAGATACCTGACCCTTCTAAACCCTTCCTTTTTCCTTTTAAAAGTCTCTCTCTCTCTCTCTCTCTCTCTCTCTCTCTCTCTCTGTCTCTCTCTTTCTGTCTCTCTCTGTGTATTTTTAGTCTAGGTAAGATATAATATGGTTCTAAAATTGAATCCATAGCAGAGTTGAATTTACAATAATCCGTGACAAAATGGAAATCACCAGAAAGTGAGAAGAATTTGACAAATGGAAGCAGAAGGCAGGAAATGCCCTATATGAGGTAAGAAGCTAGACTAAGTAAGATGGATAGTTGACATGTCCTTTGCAGACCAACAATGTAAAGGTTCACGATCAGGGACTCTGAACTACCATTGGGAAAACATGCTGTCTAGAAGAAGTGTACACAGTTATATCCACATGCAAAGTAATACCAAATAATGGAAAGCATGCTTTTTGGTATTGTCACTGGGGTAAACTACAGGATTTCCATATTAAGAAATGAAGAAAGAAAATATCTCTCTATCGCTCTATCTCTATCTATCTCTTTCTATCTATCTATCTATCTATCTATCTATCTATCTATCTATCTATCT
>JADRCD010222381.1:0-14788 GCA_019843815.1 Montemys delectorum | reverse complement strand
TCTATCTATCTATCTATCTATCTATCTATCTATCTATCTATCTATCTATCTATTGTCAAACCTAGAAATAATGCCCAGAATTGGAGAACTGGTCAAACCGATGACAAAATGCATGGTGTGTGTCGTGTCAAATCACATCCTTGCTGTGTCTTTAAAATTTACTTTTCGCCTTTGTATTTTGTCTACATTAATTTTATTTTATTTTTTAGAGATGACAAAGACTGAAAATATCTGACAAAGCCATTTAACTTCTAAATAAACTACTTTTGTTATATATTTTCATCTAAAACTCAATGCTTCAAGATACACTATACAAAATTTGCTCTATTTCAAAATATGGACATTATTTTTTTAGATATACTGAATTATATATATATTCTATATACTGAATTATTATATTTCCAACTGTAGACAATGAATCAAGAAATCCATATTGAGAAATCGGTTTTAATATTTTTATTCGATTGAGCAGTTTCTGCCTTTTTTTGATGGAAAATTTTGACCGTAATGCTGAACCATTGCTGAATTGCCTAGTGATTCATCATCATTTTCTGTAGTATCTTTAGATGTTACATTTAGAAATTTTAACAGAGAAAAGAGAGGAATTAGGACAATTCATTACTATATAGTGCAGGAATGAAGTCAGATTATTTCTGGCCATTAACTTTGAAGGTTTAGTATCAAATCCTTTGTCAAAATGTCTTCACTATGATTAGTAATAAGCATGTCTCCTACTAACACAGTAAGTGATATACCTTCTTAAATGTCTGTACATATATACAAGTATGTGTAAATATCACAAAATGATGCATGGAGCCATCATGTCTGAGAGACTGATACCTCTTGAGTGTTTCTAGTTCCTCTTTCACCTTCATGAAATTCACACAGGACAGGCTCCTTTGAGCATCTTGTATGCATACTTCAGGTACTGTGTATTGAATGCAAAGTTCAATCCATGGGTATTGGGGGTTGCATAGATACCACGGACGCTTGGCCCTTCAGGTGTTTTGTCCTTTAAGTCTCATGCATGTCCACATTTTCATACTTTCCACTTCTATTTCAGGTCCTTCCCCTGTGCACGGGTCCTACATCAAAGAGATATGAGGAGGGGGTTGGTAATTGGAGATAATTAGCCTTTCATTTCTCTAGTTTTTGAAGTTCAAGCTTATTAGTGCCCTGGCTTCCAAGGTTTTATCATCTGTTTTAAGCTGTTAGATTCTATTCTTTGTGAACTTGCTTCCTTTTTTTTTTTTTTTTTTTTTTTGATCCTCATACATAAGCAAACAAAAGCTAACTCAGAGAATATCATGACTTAACAGAACTGGCACTGGTCCCATGGCTGTATTTTGTTCTGTCAAGGAAAACACTGGGTAAAATCTGCTGCACATAAGAAGGAAGTAGCGTTTGTCTTCTAGCAGACTGCATTCCTAATCTACTTTTCAGTGCCATGGGTGGACCTGTCTACTGCGTAGTTAAGTATCTAATGACATACACAGCTATGAAGTAGACTTAGTCACCTTAGCTTTTATTGAATTCTGGGATATTCCTAAGAAACAGACATGAGATCATGTACATTTTAGGAAGATCATTCTTCTGTCAGGGAGAATGATGCAGTGAAATTGGCAGTAACTGGGTCTAGAGATGATAGCTAGGCTTGAGGACCTAACTCAAAGCAAAGGAATGTAATGATGATTAGATACACCCTGTAAGAAGCAATGGTGAACCTATGTTGCTGCCAGCTACCACAGTGTAGAAAAACTGGAGTATTTTCAAACAGTGAGAAATAAGGAAATGTTTTAATTGTTCTTTATAAGCGTTTATGGGACTCAGCTTAGCTATAATGGATTTTTAAATGAAACTTCAAATTTTATCCTTTGAGATCCACACTTTAGAATTGAAATCAGGTGAAGTTATTACTCCAGGAAGACATTTTATGTTGCTGAAAGATTTGGACTTAGTAGTTTTCAGTCATTGGTTGAAAATCAGCCATGAATGAGATTTCCTACTGCTCACAGCTCCCACAACAGCATGAGATTTGTAGGTTTCGGTGTTACACTACATAATATTTTATTAGCATATTTTCCTACAAATGTTCTGCCTTTGACCACCAAGTCATCTTTCAATTCTTCATCATCTAGCTACATCTAGAGCATTGGCATAATGTCCACACATCTGTGTGTTTGGGGACTGAATAAATAAACAGCTGTGATTAAATAAAAGAAACGTGGAATGAAACAGGTAAAATTCTGGGGAAGATGTGATTTAAAATTCTCATTTCTGATGAGTATACAAATGACTTCGATGAGAACAAGAAGAGACAGGTGGGCACTGATTAGGCCGAGGAAAGGATGAGACAGATATAAATTGGAGGTCACTAACTGTGAGGGTCGTTTAGTTCCCGAATCCAAGTATGTGACTGTGTGAAAATGCACATTAGGAAAAATCACTCCTTGCCAATATGTGTTCACACTTGGGTGATGTGTGTTTTGGACACTTGGTTTGCAATATGAAATTTCTTATACTGTCAAGAATACCCACCCGGCTTTATCTGTCTTCTAAAATTTACACATTTATTTTCAACTTAAGCAAATGACTGAGGAGCTACTTCATGCTCCTCTTCCCATCAAGTTATAGCCTGGAAATGATTGTAAAAGCACCATTTCATAGAATTTTATTATGTAGTATAGCATATAGGCTTTATATTAGAGTATAGACTAAGTGTGTAGTTTTATAGTCACTAGAAATCACTGAGAAATTCAGTTATGCATGAATAATTTTTTCTTATGGAATTCAGTGAGGTGTGCTATAGCATGGTGAACAAGGTGGTTGTATTTTTAGTGATGAAGGTGGGCAACGAAGACAAACTGAATGAGATAAATATTACTAAGACTGTCTTAATATGCCAAATCTATGATGCATATTTTAAGATAATAAATCCAGAACTTTTCTAGATAGTTTTCATTTCATAACCCAGTATCTCCAGAGCTTTATGTTATATCCTAGCTGAGTGCATACACACACACACACACACACACACACACACTCACACTCGCACACGCACAAGCACAGGCACACAGTAGTTAAATAGTTTAAATAAAAAAATATTCAATAATTTCTCTTTATTTGTTTCATTCTTTTTTCTTTGTTTTTGTTTTGTTTTGTTTTGTTTTACCCTACTAGCATGCCAAAACAGTATTTCTTCTGCCCTTGAGAAATGGGATAGAAATACACAGAACAATACCATTACCATAAAAATCCGTGTGTTTCAGTAAATACTCTCAAACTCCAGTTCTTCCTAGGGCTTTTCCTTATTTTTTTCTATAATTTACATTTTTTCTTGTTTCAGTATAAGACTTCCTCTTTGAAATACAATCATTTGAAAATACTAGTTACTTTTTAAAATCACAAAACCTAGATTTTTCCATCTAAAACTAGTATCCTTCTTGGATACTTGGATTTTTATAGGAAAGTAAAAATTGAAGAATAGTTAAGTTTCAACACACATGAAAGATACCATGTCGTTTTGTTTTTGTATGACTTAAAACAACCAATTACTCAGTCATATATGTACAGATTTCAAAAGAAGATATGATACCAAATTCCTTTACTGTACCCAGACAAGCTCGATTTTCTTTACTTTAGGTAACACAACTATTTTATTTCATATATATCAAACTCTATAGCTAACAAGTCAATGCCTTCGACTACAGTGTATCATGTTTTACTGCTTTGTTTACTTACTGAGTTCCAAATAAGTAAAACTTCCAGAGTGAGACATGATTCTTCAGTCTTCAAACCTAAAATACATTTTCTAAGGTTTTTGTTGCTAATTCCCTAAAGTGTTGAAGTCAGTGTGTTATCTTTAATTGCTTTTATGACTTCATTGAATGTTGTATATTTCTTTAAGTTGTTTCTATAATATTTAACATATTTCTTTAATTTCCTCAATCTCTAAGTAACATGTAATTCTGTCTGATATTTTCCTAAATGGCATTTCCTTTCCATTTCTATTTTGTGTTTCCAATTTCCTGACAACTAGAGGTAGGGCCCCCTTGTAGATAAAGCCTACGTACTAGATTTCCTAAGGGATGGTATATTGTGATAGAGAGCATCTAGCCTGTAGCTCCTGGACAGCTTTAATATTATCTCTTGCCACCCATTCCACTTATAAACCAATATTTGCATTAAAAGAATAATTTCTCAGGAAGACACCCACAATCAAAACCAAGACCTCCAATTGGTGCTGTTTACAAAGGTTCATTGCATGATACCATTCAATTTGATACCTTTGTTTTTTATATATTGCTATCAGTTGATCTGGTCTCTAATCTGCTCTTCTTTCCACCTGAACAATATAAGACAGAAAACTTGCTTTCACTTCCTGTTTTTTACTAACAACTGACCGAATTATCCTCTTGCTTTCAGACAATTTCTATGTTTTACTTGTGTTGATAATACTTCTGTTTTTCAGAAAATGAACTGAAATTTTCTATAACACATGTTAGGATCAAACACTGGACTATGTGATCCTAGAATTAAGTCCTCAGAAGAAAACTGTAGATGACATTTCATGTCAATATCTTTTAGCTTCATTGTCTAGTACTATGTAATTATTATTTTATCTTGCCTTGGTCATGTCAAACATGACTTGAAGCAAAATGGTTTAAGATTAAAAAACAAAGGTTAGTATTAGAAAACATGAGTTAAAAGGTGTTTATTACAGTAACTTACTCATTATACTTATATTAGAAAGTTTGGTACAAAATTGAAGCTTATAGTTTGGAAGTTTTCAATGCTGTAGTAGTAGTAGTTATTCATTGAGATTTTATGTTGTACTAAGTCATCCTGACAAAGCTGAAACTCATTGGGGTTGTTGATGTGAAATTGGTGTTTTTCTTTCCTCTTAGTACGTGCAGATTCACTTTACCTTTAATATAAGGAATTTCACAAGAATTGATACTGTATTGACAGCAAGAATGGTTGTTTCTCTTTTGACTGATTCTGTACTAAATGCTAGGCCTTATGTATCAGAATGAAAACTTCTTGCAGGGTATTAATCTTATTTATACTTTTAGTCCTCTTTTTATCCATTAAGAATTTTTATTTGCTTTTTTTGCTGTCTTTGTTTGTTTTAAGGCAATATCTTGCTAACTTAACCAAGACTGGGCTACAACTTAGAACCCTTCAGTCTCAACTTTCTTAGTGATGAGGTTCTGAGTATATACTTCCATGTCCTAATTATTTGTTTTTGAAGTTTCATATAGCAAGGCCTTTCTTTACTTACAAAGGAAAACAATTATATCTAATTTTGGCTCTAATTTTTACATGAAGTAATTGGTTGTTGAATTTAAAGAAATTCCCACCATGTTCTTGCATTAAAAGATCTTCTAAACTATCTTATTTCAAAATATAACAATTGGTCAGAAAGACTATCAGCCTTGGAACCAAAGTGATAGATTCTATTTGTATTTTTTGACAATTTGTATGTGTATCCTAATCCATTTTAGGCTTTCTAAATTGTATCTTAATTTGAATTTATTACAAAACATTGCCTTTTAGTACAATTATTGTAAGAATATAGAAAATGGATTTCTAAAATCATTTGTGAAGTTGTAGTTAATTGCCTACACAGATGCAGCTATTAATTCATTGTATGGGGTGTAAGAAGCAATAATTGTGGAGTAGATGGGATTTCTAAGTTTCTTTACCTATGTACTTTATTACAAAGTATCGTTTTACATGATGATCTGGAGGAAGACTGGAAGACTTGACATGTCCTCATTTTGAAGATCACTAGTTTAAGAAATCCTGTGTTCAATTCAACTAAAATTTTCAGCCCAGTTGGAATCCATCGTGAGTTTAACCTCTCCTCTGGTCCATTCCTGTATCCCCTAGCCTTTAGCTTTCTAAGAAGTCTGACATGGCAGAAACTTTTGTTTTCCAGTTATACAGATGAGTCGTAGTGGCTATGAAGGTAAATTGATTCTGTTTTAAAGAAGTGGTCACACTCAACTGTAAGAAATTGTTTTCATTCTTCTCATGGAAAATGAGCCAGAAAGAAGATCCCCATTCAGTAAATGTCTAATGTGGGCATTTTCCTTCCATTTCTCTTTCAGCCATAATTTGGCTTTTCTTTTTCTGTCTTAAGATCTATTAGACTGTAGTACAGGTTTTATCACTGAACTAAATAGTAGTGTGTTTCCTTGGGAGCGATTGAACAACAGAGTAAAACAATGCTTACTGTTTCCTAAAAGTTGTGTTAGATTGTCATGGTAATACAGCGTTGCATTATGTTGTCATAGCAACCGGAACTATAAAACGAATTTAAAGAGGTGGAAGAGATACCCTTTGATGTTATAAATCCTTTAGCTTTAAAGATTTGGCTACTCTTCTGCTTCTGTATCTTTATTTCATTTTGATAAAGTGTAGAAGCGAGGTAATGCCCCAGGGAATAATGGGAACTCAGATTTCTACCCCGGTGGCAAGCTGCAGCATAAAGATTTAGCCATTATGCTATCTTGAGCCAGGTAGAATTCAGGGTACAAGGCAGAGGATCAGATCCATTGCTGTCAACCATCCCAACTCCCATCAGGAAATCTACTCCAAGAGGATTGAAAATGTATTTCTTCTTTCTCTATGATTATTCATGGCGTTTCCTTTCAAGCAAACATCCCAGTGCTTCCACCGAACAAAAACAGTATTGAGCTCGGTGAGCTGATTCTTCAAACTTTATCAGGCTTTGGGGAAGATTGCTTTTCTCTGTAATTAGAATGATTTAAGTCATTATCTTTGCTGAAGAGGTTAAACCTTGACCCTCGAGGTGAAACACTAATTTCAATGCTAAACCGTTACTATTATTCCATAATGGAATAGAAAATGCAGTACAGGCTCTTGAGACTTTTGTCACTGGAGTACATCCGAGGAGCTCCTAAAGACTGAGCCAGAATCAATTTAACTTGGAAGGTTTGCTAGAAATCAATTGTATTTCCTGTGCCTTCTCTGGGCTTCCACCCCTCGTGGCATGAGCAACTTGCTTTTGTTCTTTTTGTTGCTACATCTCTTCTCTCTTAGCTTTTTAACAAACTCTTTAAGAGCCTGGCAAGTTGGAGCAAGTTTCAGCATTAATAGTGGGCAGGTAGTATAATACTATTTTTAATGAATGTCTGTTTTCTATTCTTTACTGTGCTTTCTTTGGAATGAGGCCCACGAAACTCAGTATTAAGAAAACACATTGCTGCCCTGGAATGTGTGTATTAGCTGCAGATTATTTCCTATTAGCAGATTAGCTGCAAGGCTATTGGCTCTGAAAGGTCTTTGAGAGCATTTTGTTTTGTAACTGATTCAAGCCATGGGAGAGAATTGCCACCATGATTGGAAAGAAGAATTAGCTACTGTTGCCATGGACACTGGAGTTCACAGTCCATTGTTAAATCTAGTGCTTCAGCTTGAGATGCCCCAGCATGAGCTCAAGCTTTGTTAATGAAATGATCGAATATACTTTTTCAGACCTCTAACAGAATCTTGTGAAGTACATGTGAAATACATTTTTTTTTGCAACAGATATTTTTGAGATTTCCAGCTAAATACAAAGATCTTCTCCAATAGTTGTTCATGAAAATGAATATAAAGATCTATTTTAAAATCTATTTAAATGTTCATCCATTTCGCACATCCTTATTGTTTATCTTCAAAATATTGTGTTTAAATAAAAAAGTTAGATATTCTAATCATATTCGACTAGTCTCCATACCACTCTGCTTTTTGACAGCATAAATTCATGATGGTATCCTATATTGGATGTAGCTTTCTGAAATTTGTAGATGTAAGTAGGTTAAATCAGATGATACAGTATAAGAGTAGTCTACATTTCATATGACCTCAGTAAAGTCCTTTAAAGCTGGAAGGAATTTATGGAAGTTAAAGAATAGCATGTTGGCATAGACTCTTTAAAAAGAAAATTAAGGTAAACTAACCTTGGCTCATAGGGGCTCTCAGAGAGTGAACCAACAATCAGGAAGTATGCATGTATCAATTCTGGACCTTCTGCATGTATGTTACAGTTGTGTAACTTATTCTACTTGTGGAACTCCTAAGAAGGGGAGCAGAGGCTTTGACTCTTTTGCCTGTTTGGGGACCCTTTTCTTCCTACTTGGATGCCTTGTCCAGCCTTAGGAAGAGGAGCGGTGTCTAGTCTTACTGAAACTTGATATGCTATGTTTGGTTAGTATCCATTGGAGGCCTGTACTTTTCTAAAGAGGAACAGAGTGGGGAATAGATAGGGTGGGGGGAGAGAAGTGTGTGGAGGGGGAAGTGGGAGATAAGGAAGGAGGGGGATCTATGGTATGGATGTAATGTACAGGAGGATTACAATTTTAAAAACTTAAAAATATTAAGGTAAAGAGCCATGAAAATAGACATCCAATATCCACCTCTGGCTTCTACACATAAAGTTCCACAGATGATTACATTCTCTGTCTCTCTTTCTTCTCTTTGTCTCTCTCTGACTCTCTCTGTGTCTCTGTCTCTATCTGCCTCTCTCTCTCTCTCTCTCTCTCTCTCTCTCTCTTGCATACAGATACACACACACATATATCATAGAAATAAATGCGAATGGCTCCCTTATTTTGTAATGAAATATGGTATCACCTACCTGCTAGAAGAGATACATTCAAAGAACACATAAAAGCCAACAGCAAATCCATGGATGCTCAGGAGGGGGATGCAACTTCCTTTGGGAAGCGGCTGCTTGTCTCCTGTTTGATATCTAGCAACTGGTGGAGACTATTGTCTCCATAAATAATCCTAAGCAATAGATTAAAGAGTTTTCTGGAAAAAGAAGCAATTCAGGATGTAGTTAAGATATTTTTGTTGTTATATTATCCTATGTGTTTATTTGATGACAATGTTAGATTATTAAAATACAGAAGATCACAATTGTACTTAAGGAACTATAGTCATGTTCTATTTATTGGAAAGAGCGTAACCATTGCTTTCCAGGGCAGACTAAACATCCAATCTCTCCTCCCTCTGGAAAACAGTTCCCTGGTTGGTATGCAGTTAATGGAAAGATTCTCAAAAATATAATCATAAATTTCAGTTCCACAAGATTGATTATGTGGTTCAAAATATTGGAATCACTTGAGCAGATCAGCTTTTGTGTATTGACAGTTGGAATAGCAGACAAATGAAATTAGAAACACAAAAAGAAGCCATTTGATACAGAATAGATTAAGACGTATTGATTATTGTCCTGACTTTATAATTACTTCTCACAACTGTATGAATTTATTTTTTATAATCATGAATGGTTAACATACTTTCCTGTAGGACTATGAGAACACTCCACTTTGCATCTATGCATACATGTATATATGCAGTAACTTCGTATTGGTTATGACTTAAAGATAATATTTCATGCAGATTACGATATTATTACAATTTTTATTTCCTCTACTAATGATGCTGTTTTACATTATCTTTAAAGAAAATTTGAGATAGAAATACTCATTTCATATTCTTATGCAGGTTACATGTTGAGTGAGACATTTTAGAATTCTGCATCAAACTAATTTTGCCTCGGTGAAATACTCATCGTGGTAAGATTAAAAAGTTTGCTTGACAGAAACATTGTGTCCTTCCATGAATTACCTGTAAACATACAACTATAAAAAACAATAAAGTAAAGTAATTACTCTAAAAACTTATTTCTAGTTTTCCTTCCTTCCTTCCTTCCTCCCTTCCTTCCTTCCTTCCTTCTTTCCTTCCTTCTTTCTTGTGTTTGTTTTGTTTCAGGTTGTATTGAGACAGGGTCTCTCTGTTTAGCTCTGGCCATCCTGGAACTCTTTATGTGTACCAGACTGGCCTCTAATTCAGAAATCTGCCTGCCTCTGTGTCTCAAATACTGGCAATAAGCCATATGCTATCACTCTGACCTCTCTGTTGTTGTTCTTTATTTTGTCTCTAGCAAGGCATGAGGCAAATGTTCCAAAACAATATGGTATAGTACAAGAATCACCACACTAAAGCTTTAATTGAACTGAGAAATGCATATTCACATATGGCCAGATGCATGGCAGAGTAGTAATACTATATTCTTTTTGGTAAATGTTTTATAAAAATGATATAATGTGCTTTACAAACTCATAATTGCAAAAAAAATTCTTTATAATTTTATGATAACACAGTTCCATCATTTTCCCTTTCCTTCTCCTTTCTCCAAGCCATTTCATATACCCCTTTTTCCTCTGAAATTCATGGTCTTGTTCTCATTGCTATGTATGGTTTCTGTTAAGATACATGCCTTTGAGTGTGTGCGTTGAATATATGCACTTGATGTTTTAAAAAGCAAAAGTCATATTAATAGGAGCTCTGTTTAATAATGTCTCTTTCTGATAACATTTACTATCCTGTCTTCTCTAAATGTCAGACAGTTTTTTTTTCCATCCAGTCTCAAGTTGCTCTTTGCTTTGAAATGGGAATATATGTCCTCTGAGTATCGTAATTCCACATCTTTCAGTTCAAATAAATGGAAACAAAATGTACATTCTTTAATTAATGTTTAAAACCTCAAGTGTTTATTAGAAAACCAAGAAATATGTGATTGCCCAACAGAATTCTGTCAGACAATGGGATGTTATAAAATGGTTTAATTGGAAAGGACTGACTGCTTTAGGAAGAATTATGGTTCTTTTCCATCAAACAAAGCTTAAGGGGGATAAAATACTTTGTTATTTTGTTTGTTTGTTTTTTCTTGAAAGCTTTTTGCTTTTTATGTCTCCAATTTAAACAGAGTTTTAGTTTGGGTTTTGTATAATGTGAGTAATTGGGCAATGTGGCTACAGAAAAATTAAATAGGAAAATATGTTTCCACATGTGGTAATGAAAGATGCTGACATTTTCCCAGTATCCTATTTATCACATCTGTTTCCAACTGAAAATGTATATACCGTGTAATTCACTTAAGACCAGGTGTGTGTCCCAACTCAGAGAAGAACAGGGGTAGGATGTGAAGGAGAGCAAGGCCTCACTGAGTCATGAAGGATGCTTTTTAGGAGACCAAATTTCATTCTGATGAGGTGGGAGTACAAACCAAACAGAACAGCACACCCAGAAGGCAGATTTTTGTCACAGTGACTATGTACAAGTAGTTGTAACTTGCTGCGAACAATACTCACCTTTTTATTGTAATACTTTAAAAGTCGAAATGTGCATGGTCTACCGACACTTATAATAACCTTCAACTCTTTCATTCTGAATTATGCGTCTTTGTGCTGCACCCTTATAATTCCATTTTTTTTTCTGCTTTTGAATGTGAGTTCCAAAGTCATCTTGAATTAGAAGGAAAAATGTATTTTATTAAAACCAACAACAACAACAACAAAAACCTTGCTGAACTCAATGACTTTTTTCCCTCAAAATGAGTGGTTTACTAAAGTTGCCTGATAATCAGCTGTCATTGATTGTGGCACAGGGTTAGCTCAGCTTTGCACTCAGTACTAGAGGTGGAGACACTAGCTGCTGCTCAAGTGCTAACGTTTAGTTATCAATGCAAGATTTTCACAGTCAGTCCCTTCTGGAAATCCTTGGATAGGCTTCTCTCACGTGTATGCATAGTGCCTCTTCTGTAAACGCTAACTCATGACACCTACTGTGGCTCATTGAAATAATTAAAACCTCTGATAAAATTATTAGAAAGAAACATTCATTGACAACTATTCTATCAACTACTAGAATGGTCTGCTGACTTAGATTTATGTTGAGTTGATTCTGGGATGGTAATAAGCCATAGTTCCCCGTGTAGTGAAACTAAAGCCCAAATCTTGTTGTGAATAGTAAGGATTCCTAATATTTAATAGACTATAGTACACATTTATTCACACTGCAGCCAAGTATTTAATTTGCTGATTTTCTTATAAGTTGTTTATGGAGAAGGGCTAAGGTATTGGAACTGCATCGTTTTTGAATGTGTAGATAGCTTTAAATTGATGCATGTGCCTGAGTCTTTGGAGTTAAAACCAGTTTCCTTCCATTGGTATAACATGTTTTATTCGGAGTATGTCTTATCACTAATTGATATCAAAGGAGAGAAAGTAGTCATAATGAATCAAGAGGAAGTAGTAATGTTATTTGCTGTGTATATTCTAGACACTGTAATATACATTTTTTTTATTAGCATGGCCTCAGTCAATTCTGAGACTGAAGGGCAGGTTTATTTTTTCCAATCCGCGTTTATACCATTTTAATTACATGCAGGTATTAAGGGCGAGCAGTACAATGAGGAATCAAGCAAGACAATAAACACAAAGTTCCATGATCACTCCGGTGATCACTGTTTCTAAGGATGATCAAGATATCTGAGCCTACTTCTTTGTTCTGCCCTAAAATCAAGTTCTTACTTCCTTGTCCTTGGCCAATGTCAGATTTCTGCCAAGTGCACCCCAAAAGGCTCTCCACATCTCCCCCCTCTTAATTCATAAACCAGGCTGAGCCTGTCTTAGGTTATCAGGCCTCTGAAGCAGTCATTATTCCTGATCATTGTGCACCTGTGTGAACATATACAAATTATTTACTGCTAGCCTCCCTATGAGGTAGTTACTACTTCTAATGACTTTCTCTCTGTGTGTGGACATATGTGTAATTATGTATTGCTCACAGCACTATGAAGCACCTACTATTTCTAATTGGCATGCATGTGTGCACATGTACAAAATACTACTTAGCGCTAAGACCCCTGTGATGCTTTATTTTCCAGTTTCCTATTTCTTTGAGTAGTATTTTCTTTTCTTCAGCCTCTCTTATTCAAAACACCCAACATCATACATATGATATAATAGTATAACATATGATATGTTCCTATATCTAGGAAGATTTTCTCCTCTCAATACCTCAATATCTGTATCTATGTCTATATATACATATAAACATTTAAGAGATGTCTTGTCCTTTTCCTACTTCCACATGTCTCATACATTACCTTTCTTGCTTATTAATTCCAAGATATATTTTGAGGACACTGAAAGAAATAACTCACACAACAGTTTTCAAAACAACATTGATTATATACTTGTTTCTTTTCTGTGTTCTCTTGTATAGGTCTTTCCTTATGGCATGACTTTTGTGCTATATACTCATACCTTCTGTCTTTGGTATTTCTTATGCCTGAAAGACTGCCTGATGCATACAGAAACTCTTGTTCCATGAGCAAATTGCAAATACTCCACTGCCTTGAAAACTAGAAATGAACATATATGTGTGATTAAAAGGTAATTTTATCAGATTTTCCTGCCAATGTGTCATGCCTAAGTCTTTTTCCACACTCCATACTCTTGCCTTCTCTCCTGATCCTATTACAATGAGGCTGGTGCCTGCTCTTCTTTCCTTTGCATCCCAAAGCCATGAAAAGCTTACCAATGAAAATGATGTTCTGGTTGAAGCCATCTAATTATTTAAGCTGGACTTTTCACTGAGCTGCTTCCCATTTGTGTGCTTAGCCACACGCCTTTATCATAAAACATAGTAGAATTTGGCGAAGTGTTTTTCTGTTTCTCATGGACAGGTGATATATACTATTGACAGGTTATAATGGTGGTATATAATAAATAAATTGAGAATTCACTAAGTTATTAAAAACATGAAGAGATTCAGACCTAAAAAGACATGTTTTCTAGTGCTGTGTAAAAAGCCACTGTAAACTTAGCCCTATAAAAATACTATATTTACTTACACGCATATATACATACACATTCACATACATATGTTCATAATTTTTCCTTGACCTCTGTAGGTCAGGAGGTCGGATACAGTGTGGCTGGTGTTCTGCTCAGGCACTCCCTAACCTGAAATGGAGGTATCAGCCAGGGCTGTGGTTCTTATCCAAGGTTAGAGACCCCCAGTGAGGTGTAGGGTTAAAGATCTATTTTCTTTCTAGCTGGCATCTTGTGAAGTTCTTTGATACATGCTTCCAAAGATGCCTCTTCTTCAAGATGAGAAATGGCATACTGCTGAAATTCTTCACAAGTTAGAGAGTGATTCAGCACTTTTGCCTTTTAGGTCAAGACCAACTTTACCAGCCCCATTGTACAGTCATCTCATTCAGGATCTAGTGTTATCAGCATAGTTTTTTTTCTAGATTAATACTGTTCAATAACTCAGGAAATATGTACATATTACAGAGGCCAAGACTTTAGAGTGCTACCTAACAATTCAGTCCATCATGAGGCATTAAGATTTCATATATACCAAAGCAAGTGCAAGTCTAGTAACCCTCCTCCAGGTCACATGACCTTAGCAAATTGACAGCAGAAGAATAGTTTTGTTGTTGTTGTTGTTGTTGTTGTTGTTGTTGTTGTTGTTTTCCATTGAAATTGTATTTCCTTGAAGAGATCTTGGAATGCATCAGCTCTCTTTTGAGACTTAAAAAAAAAAAAACATGTCTACCAATGAGTTAAATTTGGAAGATTAATTTAGCATCTTTTTTCAAGTATCAGATTTTGAAGATCACATGGCAGGATCTCACAAGAGTTAGTGTTGTTACCAAAAAGATGTTATTCATAACATGTTTTTAGTTGAGGCTGAGCTTCTGTTATTGAGTATGTTTAAATGCAAACCTGAACAGACTGTGGAACACAGACATAGACACAGTCTGATAGGGCACACCCCAGTGCTCAGCTTTCTTCTCCTTGCTCTGCCTTCTGTGGGGAATAGGAATCAAGTAGTCTTTAGCAGCACAAATTTGTAGACAGTTTTTCCTATTGTAGGAAAATTATAATTGATTTGTTTTATAACTTCA
>JADRCD010222380.1:0-16539 GCA_019843815.1 Montemys delectorum | reverse complement strand
TCACTGATACCTGGGATGCTGTTCTCTACTGCTGAGGCCTGGGGCTGTATAGCACATTAGTTAAAAAGGAGACAATGTATAAATGAGATATTTTACTGTAGGAAAGAGAAAATAGGCCAGTCATGTAGAGAGAAAGAAAGGAGAGGAAGGAGAGGAGAAGAGAAGGAGAGAGAGAGAGGAAGGAAAGAAAGGAAGCAAGAGAGCAAGAAGGCAAGAGAGAGAACAAAGAGCAGGAGAGAGAGGAAGAAGACAAGAGAGGAACGAGGGCAGGAGAGAGAAAGGAAGAAGGAAAGAGAGGAAAGAGGGAAGGAGAAGGAACAAAGAGCAAGAGAGGAAAGAGGGAAAGAGAAGAACAAAGAGCAAGAGAGAGGAGAAGAGGGAAAGAGAGCAAGGGAGGAAGAAAGGAAGCAAGAGAGATGGGAGGGGGCAAACAGCTCATTTATAATGTGTGAGACTTGGTGATCTGTGGGGCAAGGCATGCCTGCCTGTGGTCAGATGACTGGAGCTAGGGTCCAGCTAGAATGCTGGGAGCTTGGGGCATTGTCTACCTGACAAAGCACACATCTCCTGCGGAGGCAGCTGTGAGAGGTTGTGACTGAAACAGGGGCCAAAGTCTCAGGAGTTCTGGCTGAACAACTACCATCCCTTGTGAACAGCAATTGCCCCTTGGGTGTTCCTAGGTTCTAGCTAGGCCAATTATTCGACTGAGCCTATGTTTCCTGAACAGGCCACTGCTCTACATTCTTTCATGTTTTACATCAAGCAAACACAGAGTTCTATAGAAATTACATATTATTACATATTATATTTAATAATATATACAATTATGAATCATCAGTCATTTATAATGGTTAGAACACTGTAATCTCCAACCTCCTGAAACTGGTCAATATAATTCCACATTTGTGATCTTTTAAAACTCAATGAAGAGAAAATGAATTATTTAAGCAGAAAAAATGAGAAAAAAGTTCAAATATAATATTTTCTTGAAGAGATAACTATGAAACACTTCAAATAACAAGCAAAAATCCTTTATTTGGGGACTAGACTAGAATGATGGTCAAAGGGCAAAGTGCTTTTACTGCTCTAGTAGAGGACTCAGATATTGTTCTCATTACCTGCCTTAAATGACCCTCAACTACTACTTACTGCAGTTCCAGAGAACGTTCAGGCTCTGGCCTCTACACCAACACACACACTTAACATATTCATGTGACTGCATTGATATGCACATAACCCTACCCGCACACATATACACACCACATGCACATGATTAAAACCTCAAGTAAATAAATTTAAACATAATCTGGAATGATAAGAAAATAAAATAAAAATAAGGAATATGTGTTAGTTAAGCACCAAGATCTGGTTTGAGAAACCATTTGAATAAGGTTTGTATTGTGTGTGTGTGTGTGAGAGAGAGAGGGGGGGGAGGGAGGCAGAGAGAGACACAGAGAGAGAGAAAGAAAGAGAAGAGAGAGAGACAGAAAGAGAGAAGAGAGAGAAGAGAGAAAGAGAGGGGGGAGAGTCAGAGAAAGACAAGGAGATGTAGAGACGAGGAAAAAGAAAGATAAGGAGATGTAGAGACAAGGAAAAAAGGGCATATACTTGTGTGGGAGATTTTCATGAGTACAGGCAGACATAAGCAACAGTACATATGAAGAGAAGAGAGGAAAACCTATGGTCTCCTTCCTTCTGACATTGTTTAAAGTAGTGTTTTTTTGTTTGGTTTTGTTTGTTTTGTTGTGTTGTGTTTTTGGGTTTTTTGTTTGTTTGTTTGTTTGTTTGTTTTTCAAGACAGGGTTTCTCTTGGCTGTCCTGGAACTCACTCTGTAGACCAAGCTGCCCATGAACACAGAAATCTGCCTGCCTCTGCCCACCAAGTGCTGGGATTAAAGGCATGCACCACCACTGCTTAGCTAAAGTAAGGTCTCTTTACTGCTGTATAAGTGAGGACAACTAGTCCACATGTTTCTGGAGATTCTCCTGCCTCGGGTTTTTTTTTTTTTTTCTGCTGGGATTGCAGATATTTAAACTGCTGTACTTGGCTTTTATTTGATTTCTGGAAGTCTAATTCACTATAGTGGGATTTCATAGTAAGTGCTTTTACCCAGAAATTAATCTCCCTAGCCCAGTGTTCTGTCTTTTGACTAAAAAATGAGCATAATAGTTGAATTGCTTGAAAAATTTTCTTCAATCAAAAATTGTTTTATTACATATTTTTCTTTAATGATATACCTGATTTTCTGCTTTATATTATGTCCATGTGTTAATTTCTCAAGTAAATTATAGTTATAGTATCTGCCAAAATTTTATAATCCTATCATCATTGTCCAAGCAAAGAAATAAAGTGTAATTGGTTAGGCAAACATAATGAATACATGCAAGCATTTATATTATTCTGCTGCAACTTTGTCAAAACACATGGATGTTTACTGGAAAATATTCATGTACAAGCATGAAAGTTTTACTTTCATTCTCATCTAAACAGCGTATAATTGGCTTTTAAAGTTATATGAGATGAATTTGCAAATTTTCCAGGCCTCAGCAGAATAGTTACAGTTTCATTCATTTTTTTTTCTTTTTTTGCCACCTGTGCCAAGACTTTCATATAATTATTACATTTTCACTTAATACTTTAAGAGCACATTCACACATGGAGAATATGTAGTTAGAATGTGTTTCTGAGATTAAGATACACGTGTTTTCTCACTGTGAATTTAATCTAAGAGAAAATGAACATAGAAGCTCAGAGTTCACTTGGCTATTATACATATATTTTTTAATTTTATGTAAAAATCCTTACAGGTTTGTGTGGGCATATTGTAATACATGCTATATTTTGTTTTGATTGTGGCTATCAACTTGGTGTTTTGCAATAGTGAAGGGAAAAGTTCTGCTACACAGCATGAGAGAAGGGAAAACATTGGGCCCACAGTGCATGATCCGAATACTTGGCAGAGTAGAGACTGTTGAATTCTTGTTGAATGCTACTGCTGCCCACTCTAGTCAGCTTCAATGGACTCTCACATACAGAAGCACTTAGATCAAGAACCAGACTAAATTACTATGTTATTCCCAAAAGCATATCTGTGGGGTGCTATTGTCTGCAATGGAGCTTCTGGTTCCTGTTTGATAGAGAATGACATTGTGTGGTAGACCAAAGAGAAATAATTCTAGTCAGTAATTCACTTAGACATTCATCAAGTGAGCTGAAAATAGTATTTCATTTGACAACTATATATAATGAATATTATGGCCCACTAGACTAAAGCGTAGAATGTTTGAATATCTCACCAACCTCCCCTGTATTATAAACATAGGCCAACTTGTAATGTTTTTTCTGTAAACTCTGGAGCCCCACTTAGCACGGTCTTCAGAGCAAATCAGTCTAAATAATTATTATCTTCTACTTTTTTACTTCTTCTACTAGTCAGTTTTGGGTTTCTATAAGAAGGGTCCTTGGAAAGTAAATTAGGGGAGGTATTACTTATACTATTTAGAATTTCTATAGTTCAATTATTTTCTGTGAGATGAAACTTTCCCTTCTGGAAATAGAAGGAAGGTACAGAAGACTAAGAAAGCTTTAAAAAGTTAACTAGACTTGAGAAACAAAATGAATTTATAAAACTCAAGAAGCTTTTGAAAATATGGGCTTTTTCAGCCCTACAAGAGCAGTTCAGCTGTTGCTGGAAAAAGGTGACATTCTGATTGGCCAAGCTACCTAGGATGCACAGCACACAAGTTTTTTCTTTCTCAGTAACAATTACCTTTTAGTCATCAATTGTTAAAAGTAATCATTGAGACATAGTCCTGAATGTAAGCCCAGTAGATTTAGTGGATCATTCAGTTATACTTGACTAGAATTTCTCCAACATTCATCTGTAAAAGTTATCCATAGAAGTCACTCAACAGTTTAAGGTCATTCAGTCCAGGCTCTCTGGGCTTCACGGTTTTGGGAAGAATACTAGGGCAGTCCATGTGTCTTCTCAAAGGATATCTCTCACTTAATGGTAGACAGAGAATGAACATGGAGAAGGATGGGAAATGGCCAGAATCCAAAATGCATCAAAGGACCTGCCAAGAAGGACCTAATTCCTCTAGTATGCTCTGCTTTCTTATTTTTCTATTCTTGCTCAAATAGTACCACCAGCTAAAGAGCAAATGAACACATGAACTATTTTGAGGTCAGTGCACATTTAAACATAACACATATTCACACCTCACTGAACCTTGTTTCCTTATCTTTTTGCATGTGAGGTACAAGGCTGGAGGTATGCTGTTCAGCTGAAATCATCATGGCTCCACTTAGAAACTTTTAGTGACCCAGGGACAGAGAACCTTTAAATTGGAGCATTTTAAGCATTATGTGCAAGTTGCCATCACCTTTTGAAGACCATAAAATTGTTTCATTATAATGGATATTTACTATAATGAATCTTCTTATAGAAGTCATTTTCCAATTTTAGAGAAATGGAAATGAAACAAATCTGATATGCAATTTATCTGTTTTGCATTAGCAAAGTGTCTGCCATGCATCCTTCACCCAGTCACTTTGTGTTATACTTCTTCAGGGATCTTATTTTCATCATTTTCTTAGATGAGTTGTTAATAATTAAGAAGGGACTAAGTATATTTGGGATGTTTGAGGAATATGAGCTGATGAATATTGATGACCTCATGAGACTATGTGGTTTGACTGAAGTCATGGTCATGGAAATCAAGTTAGGCATGGTTCTGAGTTCTGACCAGCTTCCTGTTCTTTAAATTATAGTTATAAATCTACATCTTGATTAAACAACTGTGATGAATAGTACACAGTCAGTGGATAATGCCTGGTGTTGTGGAAAAGCATCTAAAATAATGTCTTTAAACATAAATGCCCCCTCTTATTCTCACATTAGCTACAATACAAAGTCTTTTAGATTGTAATATTATAGGTAGGACTCTTGCATTCATTTCTTGCCCTTCTAAAGTTTCTTCTGAGTGCCTAAGCTAAAATTATCCTTTCTAAAGCTGAAGCAGACCATACTAACTCTCATACTCAATATTTCTAACCCCTCCCCTGTTCCATAAGTAAGACCAAGTCCATCTCCCATATGAATAAATACTGTGACCATATATACTCATTATAATATACAGAGGCCACGTGCAAAATAAAATATATAGAACTTATATGCAGTGATGGAGGCATTACATTTTGGAATTTTCCTCTCTATGAATAAGAATCAGAAACTTAAGGAACCATTACTATGTCCGTGGTGACTACAGCATAATTAGAAAAATCAAGATATTTAAAGAGGATTGTTTAAAAGTCGTATGCACACTTAACACATTGCTATTATGGTTTTAAAAAGAAAGAAATTCTGTTATATGAAGCATTATGACTAAAATTTAATTTCATTGTACTAAATAAGCTATGCTTGTCCAAATCCCAGAAATCTTGTCCGGAGATTGCCAGGAGTAGACAGGCTCCCCTCCCTGTCCTGGGCCTGCATGTCCAGAGCAGGTAGCCCTCCACCTTCCCTTTCTCCCTCCCAGAAGACATCCAGCAGCATGTAGAATTCCTTTTTATGCCAATGAGGCAACCCTAGAGCCCTGCCTACACTTCATCACTGCCAATGATATACACTTACCCCAAAGCCCCTCCTGGCCCCCAAGGATTTAAGTAACCTTTGTTCTCCCCCATTAAATGAGCTGTCTCACTATCTGAAAACTAAGTCTGTTTTCACTATCCTCTCTACCACCTAAGATCTCTATTGATTCTCACCATACAGGACTTTCAGGATAAAATAGCAGGCCAATAACTCTACTTCAGGTGGGGAAGCAAAGCCTATATATGTTTTCCAATAGGTGTTTGGATGCATTCAGCTCTATGTACGTGTGTGTCAGCCTCAGATCTCATCAGAGCCATCTGTCTTCCTTGCTGAGACAAGATCTCATAGGCACATAGATGAGGGAGTTACATTATTCAAAATATTAGTAGGAATAGTTTAGTTGGAGTTTTGAGGAAGTATGTCCCTAGGGGTTGTTGGGCTTTGAGGTTTCAAGAAACCAAGCCAGACTCCATGTTTCTCATTCTACTATCTGCAGATTTGGATGTAGAACTCTCAGATCCTTTTTTAGTTCCATGTTTGCCTGTATGCTGCCATGCTTCCTACCATGCTGACAATGGTCAAAACATCTATAGCTGTAAGCAAGCCCCAATTAAATGGTTTTCTTTATAAGTTGCTATGGTCATGGTATCTCTTATATTTGTATTCTTAAACTATATGCTTTACCTTATAACTTGGACAATTAAAGGTGCACACACAGAGACACAGCTGTATACTTATTAATTATCTAAGATAGTTAATCAAGAAGATGTTTATAACTGATACTGGTTGTAAAAGGGGAAAAACAATGTTCTTTTATGGAATATCACTAGGTATACTTAAGGGCAAATTTCATTTGGAGGTGGAGGTAGAAGTGAAACAAGTGTATGTACTATTTTATTTTGGTATATCCTTCATCATGGTTCTATTTTTAGTTTGCTTTGGTCTCTCAATTAGTTTCTGTCTTTAAGATTGACATGTAGAGGAGTAAATTATTTGGGTAGGAGGATCTTGAAGAAGTTGACTGAATCGAAGAATATGATTGAAATATGTTCTATAAATGTTTTCAATTAAAATTAGTTAATTAAAAATTATAAAGACTTACATGTCTCTATTGGCAGTTTTCTTAATGTTATAGGTTAGGGGCATCTTTTATGAAAATTAAAAATCCATTGCAATTTTTAAAACACTATGCTTAGCATAGTAACCAGCTCTAAAACTTGCTACGTGATTAGAACGTTATCAAGGAAGGATATGGGCCACAGTATGCTCTGATGCAATCTTTGCCAAATAAACTGGAAGCAATCCAACTAAATGATGAAAAATCATTGCCTTGAGAAGGAAAGGAACCTTCCAGAAGGCAAACATTAGACCACTGGTTAATCACAGCCACTTAGGAGATCCAGACCCTGGGATTGAAACTATAACTTGAGATGTAAAATTTACATTAATTATCTGCACAAATCATACAATTACAAAAAATTTCAGCTATGAGTTTAGTTCATTTACAATATAACTAGAGCTAGAGAATCATTATTTGTGCCTGTGTTGGTTGGGCTCTTTCAAGTGCACAACATGAGCTAAAAATATTAACAAAAGAAAATTCTGTTTTATGTCTGCTAAGATTTTTTTTTAACTTTTGTTTAACTATTTGCTCATGTCTTAGACTTCTGGATGCTGTAGTCAAGCATATTCTTTATCAAAAAATTACCTTCCATGTCTCAATGGGATAGGTACTAAATTTAGGAATTTTTCTTTTTTATATCAACGACTATGGCTAGTTGAAATTTGACATACAAATGACCAACTTCCTGGGTCCTCTAAGCCATTTACCAATTATAGGTGTTATGTGTGATTTTGAGAAAGTACAAAGTGTAAAAAGCTCCTAACCCAAAGCATCCAGTAAAAATTCAGGACACAATGAAAAGACCAAACCTAAGAATAATATGTATAGAAGAGAGAGAAGATTCCCAATGCAAAGGGCCAGGAAACTTCTTCAACAAAATAATAGAAAAAATTCCCTAACCTAAAGAAAAAGGTGGTTATAAATGTACAAGATGCCTACAGACTCCCAAATAAATTTGACCAGAAAATAAAATACTCTCATTAGATAACAATCAAAAAATAAATATACAGAATAAAGAAAGATTACTAAAAACTGTAAGGGGGAAATGCTGAGTAAGATATAAAGGCAGACTTATCAGAATTGCACCAGACTTCTCAACAATGACTCTAAAAGCCAGAAGATCTTGAAGAGATGTCATGCGGACCCTAAGAGAACACAAATACCAGCCTAGGCTACTATACCCAGCAAAACTCTCAATCACCATAGATAGAGAAACTAAGATATTTAATAACAAAAACAAATTTAAACAATATATTTCTATTAATTTTGCCCTCCAGAAGACTTTGGAAGGAAAACTTGAGCATTAGAAGGGTTTCTTCACCAAAGAAAAAACAAGGATCATTTCACAACAAAACCAAAAGGAGAGAATTGTATACATATAATGTCACCTACAACAACAAACATAACAGAAACTAACAGTCATCTCTCTTTAATATCTCTCAATATCAACTGACTCAATTCTCCAGTAAAAAGATATATGCTAATAGACTGGATAAGCAAGCAAAATCCAGCATTTTGCTGCATACAAGAAACATACCTTAATGACAAAGACAGACACTACCTCAGATTAAAAGGCTGGAAAAAAGTCTTCCAAACAAATGGCCTCAAGAAACAAGTGGGAGTTGTCATTCTAATAACTAACAAAATAAACTTTCAACCAAAATTTTCAAGCAAGATGGGGAAGGACACATCATATTCATCAAAGGAAAACTCCAACAAGAGAAAATTTCAGTTCTAAACATCTATGCACCCAAAGCAAGGGCACTTACATTTATAAAAGAAACTTTATTAAAGCTCAAAATTCACATTGAACTCCATACAATAACGATGGAATACGTCAACATCCCACTTTCACTAATTAAAAAAGTCATTGAAATAGAAACTAAACAGAGACACAGTGAAACTAATAGAGGTTATGAAACAAATGGATTTAACAGATATATGTATTTCACTCTAAAACAAAAGAATACACCTTCTTCTCATTACCTCATGGTACCTTCTTCAAAATTCGCTACACAATAAGATCATAAGAAAGTAAGTCCCAGTGGAACAGTCACCACACACTTAGGAAAATCACTTGCATTGGCTGAAAGTTTTTTGTGTGCATCTGTCATAGTCATATTATGGGTGAATATGCAAGGACCTTATAGATGTTTTCTCCATAAAATGAAACTTAGAAGGCAATTGTAAACAATCAAATTCGTATATAAAACTTTTACTTTTGCACTTTAGCTTTTCGTGACTGAATTTTAAATTGCGCCTTTTTTTCTGGAATGTTTAAACTAAAAATCTGTCATTGATAACCTTTAATTATACTTGAAATATTTGTCTCACACATATAAAGTTTGGCTTCCATAGGACATTTTGCTGAAGTATTTAGCATAAAAGATGGTCCAAGTAGCCAGTCATCAAAATAAAATTATTATAGAATTGTTAAGAGAAGCAGAATGAAAAAGAAATTTAAGAGCTCAGAGTAAGGCTTAAAAAGATACAAGAAACTCAAATTATGCTCATAAATTCTGACTCATTCAGAAACATTTGATATCCTGAACAGAGGGTGAATAAAATCAAGGCACTTTTGTCATGCCAATCTCCCAACATGCTCCTCAGGGAAGAAAAAAAATACTTTAATGCTTACATTTTCATTGTGTTTTCTTAATTTGCCTTACATATAATATTTGGAGTTACTTCACTGATAAGATGGAGAAGTTAATTGTATAAAGGGCAATATTAAATCTTAATGTATCGGCTCAGGCTCTTGGGACCTTGGGCTCTCAGGTTTCCTGGATATATAGAAGTTTCTTGAGCCTTGAGAGATGACATGCTTTTGTTATGCAGTATTTCTAGTGTCAACAATCATTTCTGTTCAATATTAATTTGTGCTTTCAGTACTGGAGATGGAGTATCCTATAGTTGATGAGCTCATAGCAATATTTTCCCATAGCATACAATGTCTCAAAGTTCTCAGATGTCTCCCATCTTATTTCAATCATCAAAATGCTATTTTGTATTACCAGATCCTTCAAAGTACCTATTATACTTGTAACATGTATGTTGAGTTCCTAATGCTTTGGAGGAGTTACTTGCAGTCTTTAGTAGGAAAATTTGAGCAAGTCTTCAGTCACCAAGTGTTGGCGAAAATAAGTAAAGCATATCTCAATAAGAAGTATCTATGAAGGCTAGCTGCTAACATTCTAGTATCTTTTTCCCACAGTAACTCTTCTGTTGTATTATGAGTAGACCACACCAAAATATCTGCATTTATAATGAGACATTTACAGTAACACTTTATTACTAGGTGTTTTAGTTTCTTAAAATAATGAATTCCCTATAACAAGCTGCTTCAAAGAACATCCACTTATTTTCTCATTGCTTTAGAGGCCAAGAGCCTGTAAACAAAATGTTGGCAGGGCCACACTTCCCATAGAGGCTATTCTAGCTTTGAAATGTTCCAAGCTTTCTTAGCTTGTGGTCACCCTATTTCAATCTCTTTCTTAATTTTCAGAGTTAGTTTCTATTTTTTGCCCTTATTCAAGCATATATTTAAATGAATTTGGGAACAATTGGATAATCAATACTAAAACTTGAGATCTTACATGAGTCATATATTTAGCCATATGAAGTAGTATTCACAAGTTTGAAGGTTTAGGAATTAAAAACATCCTTTGTGTTTGTTTGCCATCACTTAGCCTACTACACAAAGGAACACAATCCTATAGTGGGGTGGACTCAGTTTAATTGTGCTAGCTGTTGGGTGAGCAAGGAAAACACTAAAAGACAAAAGATTGAACTATTTACCATGTATTATATCTCTTCCAATAATTGCTTGAAAAGTGATGGGATTTAATAAGTTCATCGCAACAATCCCTGATGTGGTTTCTATGCGGTTTACTACTATATTCAGAATATAAAAGAAAGGTAACTATTTTCCAGTAATGTTAAGACACACCCCAGTAATTGCTTTATCCTTGAACTTATAAAATTCACTCTTCCAAAGAAAGAAAAAAAAAAAAAAAGGAAGAAGGACTAACAGGCTGCTACATGTCACATCTCTGCTTTCTTTTTGTAAGAGATTCAGTAGCTATCATCCTGCCCTAGGGAAGAACGTTGCCGTTTTCACAGCAAACTGTTGTTTTTATATAGGGAAATGACAGTTTTCTCCAACAGTAAAACTGAATTAACTTCTGAGGGGAAAATGCAGTAAAAATGTCAGGCTCATAAAATATGTCATATTTTGAACATCTGCACATGTTTTTGACTGACCTGATCAAGAAGAAAATGTCCTGTAGGTAGACTGACTCCATCTGGGACTCCATGGCTGAGGGTGGTTTGGGATACAAATGGGGAGGTAGCAAAGATGGAAAAACAAAAGCAGAAGACTACCTAGACTCCAGGATAGAAATGAAGGGTCACACTGTAGCTGTAAAAAATTTACTGTTCCAGTTTTTGAGCAAAACTTCATTAAATAGTCTGAGAGGTTGATTCAAATTGAAAATCAAAATATAGGAATAATATTCCTTCCTTTTGGTCTTTGTTAGTTCTTAACCTCCTTCACTTCCTTTGTGCATTCTTTCTCCCTTTTGATTTCTTCCTCATTCTCAATGTGACACTTTTCCTTGCTCTCATTCTTCCTCATTCTGTTACCTTTATGTCTCTCTTAAATACCAGCTCCATCTTATCTCTGCTCTTTTATGACCTAATTCTATCTGCTATTGTATATTATAATAAAATTCAAAATGTATGTGTGAGTGTGGGTGCATGTGTACGTTCCCGTTAGTATAGCCACACGGATATACTCATGGAGTGCAGAAGAAGATTGCATATCCTTTGGTGATTGAATTACAGGTGGTTGTGGATTGCCTACTATGTGGATTCTTATGAAGCAAATTCAGGTTATCTGTAAAAAATAAAATTCTCTTAACCATCTAGTCAGACTCCAATGTATAATTTTAAATAAATATTTTCAACTAAGTGTAATATATTGTCCTGTGTTGTGGGGCAGTGGTCTGTTCAGGCCCAATCAAGACAAGGTCTGGAACTCTGAAGCCCCAATGGGCAATAATTTCTGCCTACAAGGGGCAGAAGGAGTTCAGCCATGACTCTTGGGTCCTGTTTGAGTCACAACCTCTCACAACCCGAGCAGGAGATGTGTGTTCTGTCATGTAGACAATGCCTCAAGCTCCCAGTATTCTAGTAGGACCCTACCCCCAACCATCTGACCACAGCCAGGTATGCTCTACCCCACAGACAGAGAGCCCAACCCCACAATCTAAAGGTCGGTTTGCCCCCTCCTCTCTCTCTTGCTTCCTCTTTTGTTCTCCTGCTTTTTGTCTCTTGCTCTCTTACCCTCCTCTCTTTCTTGCTCTCCCCTCTCTCTTGCTTTCTTTCTTGTACTCTTCCTCTCTTGCTCTTGTCTTTTCTTGCCCTCTCTCTTCCTCTCCTCAATTCTCTTTCTTCTCCTTTTTGTCTCTCTTCACATGGACATGGCCAGCCTCTTTTCTCTCTCTTTTTTTTAATATCTTTTTTTATTAGATATTTTCTTTATTTACCTGTCATATGATTTCTCCTTTCCCAGTTTCCCCTCCAAAACAAAAAACAAACAAACAAAAAAAAAAAACAAAAAACAAAAATCAACAACAAGAACAAACTCCTGTTCCCTCCCCCCTCCCCTGCTCACTACCCTACCCTCTCCTGATTACTGGCCCTGGTATTCCCCTACACTGGGGCAGAGAACTTTCACAGGGCCATGGACCTCTCCTCCTGTTGATGAGCAACTTGGCTATCCTTTACTATACACATGCTGCCAGAGCCATCAGTCCCACCATGTGTACTCCTTGGTTTATAGTTTAGTCCATGGCGGTTCTGAGGGTACTAGTTAGTTCATATTGTTGTTTGTCCTAAAGGGCTGCAAACCCTTCATCTCCTTTGGTCCTTTCTCTAACTCCTTTATTGGGGACCCTGTACTGAGTTCAATGGATGGCTGTGAGCCTCTACTTCTGTATTAGTCAGGCACTGTCAGAGCCTCTCAGGAGACAGCTATATCTTTTTTCTTAAATAAAATCTCATGACTATGCATTGCCTCCTTTTAACTAAAGTGTCATGCAGCCCCAACAGCAGCAGCAGCAGTGAAACCCAGGCCCACACTGTATTCTAGTTTGGTTACCTCTTACAAATTGTACACCAACTGAGCATTCTCACAGAGAATTTAATCTGTTATTGAACATACTGTCTAGTCATAGCCACTGACTGAATACATTCAACCCCTATAGCAATAATGAGAATACTTTAAAGGAAGCTGATAGATTTCCCTTTTAAATGGTCTAAAAAATGATTTTGCCTTTAGATATTATAAAGCAGTTGTTAATATTGTAGAAAAATTTTTATTTTCATTAATTGAACTAAGACAAATATATTTTTATTTACAATCTGAGTAGTTCCTTGACTCTAAGGTAGAAGTATACTTACTGGTGGGCATAAGTTATTTTCCCTATTTTTTTTTCTAGAACTTTTGTACATTCTGTGAGTCAATAAAATTGTTGAGTTTCTCAGCTGAGAACAAAGACAAAAACAAAACACACCCTTGATTGATGATGTTAAAAAAAAAAATCCAAACATGCCCATGACTAGTGATGTAGTACTGGTTGGTAAAGTACTACTGGTCAAGAAATTCTGAATCCCATGCCCAGCTTGCAGTGAAACCTGGCATGTTGGTTCACACTTGTCATCACAGAGTTTGGAAAGTGGTGACAGAAGGATAATAAGGTGGTGAGTTTGAGGCCTCTCTGGAATACTACAGGCTCTGTCTTAAAAAAAAATTAAGTATACAAATAGAAATATGGTGTGATGGCATACCTATAGATACCATCTCTCTTGATTTATCTCTGGAAGTTCATCACCAGCCTGTTCTTTATGTGAGTTTCAACCTTTATTGGGCTACATAGTTAGATCTTTCAAAAAATTCTATATACAGAACACTTGAGTATCCATGTATACTCAAATATACTCATTGAGTATATTTGAATACCAATTTGATAGTATGAGTAAAAAAATTCAACACTTAAATTTATGCAGTGAGTCACAGTGCAAATATAGGTACACTGAGAATGTTTAACATTACCTCCAAACTCATTCTGAATGTTTATACGTGGTAAAGAAACTTGATATTAAGCTTCTCCAAAATTCTGTATAATTCCCAGTAGAGAATTCTATAGTTTTTAATAAAATCCAAAACACATTTTGTTTTGTTTTGTTTTGTTTTGTTTTGAGACAGGGTTTCTCTGTATAATCCTGGCTGTCCTGAAACTCACACTGTAGACCAGGCTGGCCTAGAACTCAGAAATTTCCTGCCTCTGAGTCCCAAATGCTGGGATTAAAGGCATGCACCACCACTCTTAAGGTTTTTTAAGGTTTCTAAAAAAGATCCACAACTTAATACACAAGTTACTTTCAATTATTACATTATATAGAAATTAATAACAAGTAAGGTTCCTAACTTATCCTGTATTTTTAGAAGTAATATTTATTGATACTTTGATTTTAGCAGATGAGAATGTCATGTTTACCTAAAACGGGATTTGGGACGACAAAGACTGAATAATGTTTTTATTTTATTAAAATAATATTTATTTTATTTTAATAATTTATTAAAATGTTCGTATACATCAGTGAATGCACCTCAAAGAAAACACCTGCACCTAAGACTCAGGCAAAATCATAGAGAATGGAAGAGAAAACCTATGACAGCGTGAAGATCATGAAAATGCCTTGAGACTGTGTCCTCTAGAAATGAATGAAATGCTACACCCATGATACTCTGACAATATTGCTGCCTATGCAAGAAATGAACATTGATGGTAACAATAGACATATTAACACACAATGGTGAAGACCTCACTTAGCCCTACACCTAGACAAAGAACTTCAAGCACTGGAGGGCTGCTCAGAGCAGGAAACAGTTATCCCCAAGGACAAGGTCTTTAAATGGGCATCTAATGCCCAATGGTCAGCACTGAAATCATACAATTAGCAATGCTAAGTGGGTTCAGCAGATTGAATATGTATATGTACATATGTGTATTTTAAATATGTAATAGTAATAATTATCGGCCAGGCAGTGGTGGCTTACACCTTTAATCCCAGCACTTGGGAGGCAAAGGATTTCTGAGTTAGAAGCCAGCCTGGTCTACTGAGTAAGTTCCAGGACAGCCAGGACTATACAGAGAAACCCTGTCTCAAAAAACCAAAAAATAATAAAAAACCAAAAAAATAATAACAACAACAACAAAAATAATAATAATAATTATCAATATATATCAACTATGTTATAATAAAATAATAATAACAAAAAGACATCATGAATTTAAAAGAAAGAAAGTGAGGAGACATAAGAGAAAATAGATGGAGAAAAGAGGAGGAGAAAAAATGATATATTTAACTTTAAAAATTAAAGTGGTTTTAAGAAAAAGTAAGACTATATTAAAAACATATCAAGAACGCATATAAAATCCACATGGATCTGTAGCTTGGCATCTACAAATTGAAAACCATCTTTTATGTTGCAAAATAGCCTTTGCTTTATTTTTAGAGATATCTTGATTATTCAACCATTAATTATTTCTTTAAAAAATGTAAAACAATTAAAAAGAAAAAACTTAAGTTCTGGTTTTGTACTTTGCTGTGTTTTTAATGGGAAGTGAAAAGGAAAGGCCATTAATGTCCCCCAACCCCCGCCCTTTGGCCAACCAACTAGTATTCTAAATCAAGAAAAGTGAACTATTTCATGAATGTGCCGAGCAAGCCACGCTCGTCAAAGCCTCATGGTTGCAAAGAGCATTATGCTCAGACACGGGGACACACACCAAGACATTAGTGTGAGGATGGATTGGGGTCAATTGTAATCAATGTGCAGGAGGGTTGTAGATAATACATAAAACAAACTTATAGCACTTGCAGCAGGCTATAAAGCATTCATAAATGATGTCAAATATATATGCAAATTGAAGACCATAAATGATCCGATCATTCAGAGAGGGGAGAGAAATTTTGGATAAGAAAATTAAGTGTAAACTTTATGTGTGGCTTTTTGGAACTTCAGAGGCACAGATTTATTTTCATCATATATCTACCTTATGAATTATTTATTATTCTAATAAAATAACATCATTTTACAATTAAAAAATCAGAGACAATTTCATAGAATTAAGATGCTGTTCTTTAGATTGCATTTGGTTTTCATGAGCATTCTGATTTTGATTTGAATATTAGCTAGCCAACTAGGCACTGACAAATACTGAAATATATTTAGTTCTTCACCTAATATGGGATTGCTTCTATCTTCCATGAGTATACATGAATTACAGCATTTAATTTAAAAATTAAGAGATAAAGTACAAAACTTTTTGACAAAATGTTAATTATATGTGTTGGACACAAACTCTCTCTCTCTCTCTCTCTCTCTCTCTCTCACACACACACACACACACACACACACACACACACACACACACACACAGAAATATCAGCAAGACATCTTCCTATCTTCCTAGTATGCTTTGGTTACAAATGATGTAAGATTTAAACTGTTTCCTGATAACTATAAACCTATCAAAATACTGATGCCTACATGTATATTACAGCATTGCCATTTCTGGGTACGAGTATAAATGAAACCGTCTTTTTCTTATAATATATCTGATCTGTATCTTTCTGGTGGTATTTAGAAGGCAGTTTTATATATCCTCTGGTCTATTCTATGATAAATAGCTCTTCTTTATTGTATATTTCTTCATATGTAGAGCATTAAAATTTCAAAACCATAAT
>JADRCD010222379.1:7621-23728 GCA_019843815.1 Montemys delectorum | reverse complement strand
GCGCCCCCTCCCCACCCCACCCCCACCCCCCAACCCTGGACAGACTCCATTCTGGCCTCTGGGGCCCCAGGCTCCTGCTGTATGAGACAGTGTACTGAGGCAGCAGCAACTTCCTCCCACACTCACCCTCAGGCAGCCCTGTGAGGAAAAAATACAATAAGACTGCCCCCAGCACCCTAGCAGGCAGACATCAAGTTCCACCAGGCAGATTTCCAGCAAGTTCCACAGATCTGTTACCCAGTGACCCATAATCCCATCATCTCTAAGAAGATCTGAATCTCAACTGTAGGGACAGGGAATTTTTTCCTGGATGTCAGTTCAGAGGGTTGGTGGTGAGCTTCTGTGGACATGTTGGAGAATTCCATCACTGGGACAAGACAGTGGGGCTCTCTGACTAAACAATAGCCTACCTTAGCCAGGGAGCCACAGGTCCCAACGAGAGACCCTGTCTCAAAAGCCAAGTTGTAGCACATGAGGGATGATATGTAAGGAGTGCACCCATGGACACATGAGAGGGAACTTTCGAGAAAGTCTCTTCTTACTAACCAACCCCTCATTACTCAAAGCCCATATACTTCATAATTCTTTCACATTAAACTCCCCTACTCCACTATCATAGGTTCAGTGGGTCACTGTGAGTGTCCCTGCCCTCCTGAGGGCATCCAAGTTATTTCCAGGGTTTTGCAGAAACACATAAGCCTGTAGTAAATATTGTACACATATCCTGTGTGCTGGTGGGGTTCGTGTCAGTGGGTTGTCCTCCATTTTAATTACTGCTGCACAGGTACCAAAACTTCAACTGCTTCACAATAAAGTAAAAAAAGTGTCCACAGACGGTGACCCGCCAGGCCCATCCTCCTTGCCTTGTGCTTCTCGTCAATATTCTTGCCTTTTAATTGGGTGGGAAAACATTGTGTCACTTCCTGACCTCTGGCCCTTTAGTTTAACTCAAATATCTTGGTTGTCTTTCTTCTTTTTTTATTTATTCTTTATTTATTTTTATTTTATTTTTGAGGCAGGGTATAATTATGTAGTCCTGGCTGGCCTCAAACTCAACAGATCTGCCTGCCTCTCTCTTGACCTTTACGAGCAGTTACTTTTCCAGACTTCCTCTTTTATGAGTCATTTGGGTCAGGCCCCACAATGACTTCACTTAGTCTTGATCATTAACATTAAGGGGCCTGTCTCCAAGAGCATTCATGCCTGAGATTATTAGACTTGCAATATAAGGTTTTGGAGGGGGCATGGGCAGAACACAGTCAGACCTTACTTAACACATGTACAAACATACAGTGTACATGTAATTTCTTTTTTGTTTGTATGATTGTTTTGAGACAGAGTCTCATTTGTAATCCATGCTGGCCCTAATTTTATTTTTTTAAATCTTCCTACCTCAGTCTCAAAATTGTTAATAAGATTAGTCAGGTGTAGTGGTACATGCCTTTAATTAATTTAATTAACTAATTAAAGTAATTAATTTAATTCCAGCAATCAGGGGACAGTGGACTTCCAAGCCAGCCTGGTCTTCATAGAGCATACCAGGATAGCCAAGGTTACACTGAGACCCTGTCTGGGGGACTTGAGGGATGCTAGGTTTACAGGCTCTATCAGAAGCCCGTATCTTAATATATAAGCCACGGACACAAAATTATACTTTTGTTGTTTTTTAATTTTTTTAAAGATTCATTTACTTATTTTATGTATATGAATAGCTGTACAGATAGTTGTGAGCCTTCATCTGTTTGTTGAGAATTGACTTTAGGACTCTGCTTGCTCCAGTCAACCCTGCTTGCTCCGGTCAGCCCCTGCTCACTCAGTCTCTGCTTGCTCCAGCCCAAAGATTTATTTATTATTATAAATAAGTACACTGTAGCTGTCTTCAGATACACCAGAAGAGGGTGTCAGATCTCATTACAGGTGGTTGTGAGCCACCATGCGGTTGCTGGGATTTGAACTCGGGACCTTCAGAAGAGCATGCATACATACATACATATGTGTGTGTGTGTGTGTGTGTGTGTGTGTGTGTGTGTGTGTGTGTATGTATATATATATGTATGTATATATCCAGGGGGTTGGAGCATACTGGGTTGTTTGTGCAGTACTCCCAGTTAAACCTAGGGCCTGGTGCACCCTGGGCAAGTGCTATTTGTATATTTCTTGTATACTTGTATACCACAAAAGGAGTATAAGTTCTTGGTATACAAGTAACTACTTGTATACTTCTTTTTTTTTAATTTTTTAATTTTTAAATTTTATGTATGTGAGTACACTGTCACTGTCTTCAGACACACCAGAAGAGGGCATCAGATCCCATTACAGATGGTTGAGAGCCACCATGTGGTTGCTGGGAACTGAACTCAGTGGAAAAGCAGTCGGTGCTCTTGACCATCAAGCCATCTCTCCAGCCCCTATTTGTATATTTCTTAAATAAGAGAGTTCTTAAGTCATCTGTTAGAAAAAGCCCTTGGAGTACACTAAAGGACAGATTAGGGCCGACGAGATGGCTCAGCAGGTTAAGAGCACTGACTGCTCTTCTGAAGGTCCTGAGTTCAAATCCCAGCAACCGCATGGTGGCTCACAACCATCTGTAATGAGATCTGACACCCTCTTCTGGTGTATCTGAAGACAGCTACAGTGTACTTATTATATAACAAATAAATCTTTGGGCCCCAGCGAGTGGGGTTGACTGGAGCAAGTGGGGTTGGCTAGAGTGAGCACAGGTCCTAAATTCAATTCCCAACAACCACATGAAGGCTCACAATCATTTGTACAGCTACAGTGTACTCACATACATAAAATAAATAAATCTTAAAAAAGAAAAAAAGAAAAAGAAAGAAAGGAGAGATCGGCCTCAGAAGAGGTGACTGAACTCCTAGCCCTCTGCTCCCCTTCAAAGCCTTGAGACTACAGACAGGTCACTCATCCCATCACTGTACTTTGAAACAGATGGGTCCTCCTGCTTTCTGTGCTGACCTCCACTCGCAGCCTTCAGCTAGGCAGGCTTCCACACACCTAGGATGGGAGGAGTTTCTGGCTTTCTCTCTGTTTGCCTTTCTCCCAGTAGCCCTGAGGCGCCCCTCCCTAACTGCACACTGCTCTCGTTTCTTCATCTCCAACCAGCTTAAAGTACACACATTTGCTTCCCCTTACAGTTCATTATTAACACGAGTCCTCTCTTCTTCTTTCACCATCTGCTGACAGTGGTGTGTCAGGGTGAGGTTACTGAGCTGTGGAGAAATGATGCTGAGACAGCGGAGCCCACAGGGCCAGCCCTGCCCTGCCCTGCCCTGCCCAAGTCCCTGCCTCTCGCTCACCATAACAGAAGCTCCACTGCAGCAACTCTGAGGGCCAAAGGATATGTTTCTTGTTAAAAATGACTCTCAGAAAGGGGCAAATACTGCTAAGCTGTCCTTGAGAACTCTGAAGAAGAAACGCATGGTAACTCATGAATCTAAAACAGCATGATATTATATCCTCTTCCAAAAGAAAAAAGAAAGAAAGAAAGGAAGGAAGAAAGAAAGAAAGAAAGAAAGAAAGAAAGAAAGAAAGAAGGAAGGAAGGAAGGAGAGAGAGAAAGGGAGAGAGAGAGAGAGAGAGAGAGAGAGAGAGAGAGAGAGAGAGAGAAAGAAAGAAAAGAAAATGAAAAAATATAGTAATGGAAATATTTACACAAGAAAAAATATTCAAACAACTGAGATGTGGTGGGAAACCCACTTCCTTCCTGACTGGAACTGATACTTTACATTTTCTAGATCATCTTCTGTAACCCTTATATAGACAAGTCTGTATGTGTGAATATACTTCAAATTTATCTTTAAAAAAAAAAACAAAAATAAAAGCAAACAAATAAAAAACCCTTAATTTTCTTTCAGTGCTGGGGATTGAGGCATGTGCGAAGTACAGGCTCTAACTCTTGAGCTACACCTCCAGCACCCTGGACTGATTCACTTTCTTTGAGAACATATTGTACTTCATATCTTCTCTAACAATAGATCTCAGAGATCATCCCAGGTACACAACACATACAGATCTAGTTCCTTCTTTGTCAGGGATACAAACTCCCACTCCATTGTTCCCCGACCAGTAGACGTTCATGACCTCTTCCATGTTGCGGTTCTTGTTGTTCTGCTTTGTTAAATTCCTGAATTACATTCTATGGGTGTGTGTGTGTGTGTGTGTGTGTGTGTGTGTGTGTGTGTGTAGGAGGTGCACATGCTATGGCATGCATGGAAGTCAGAGGACAACTCACAGGAGTCAGGTTGTCACTGGCTGGGTCCTGAGCCTCAGAGTCATTTGTTGGACTTGGTGGCAGGAGCCCTCTTAGCTGACCCAGTCCTCTGCTCTTCTAAAGCTGCTGCCGTGAATACCTAACTGACCCAGTGACTTTGTATGCACACATATTGGTTTTGGTAGAAAATACATATAGAAAGATAATTTCTACATCCAAGTAGTTATTTAAAATGTTTAAATTAAAAGTAGGGAGAGTGGGGCGGGAGAGGTGGTTCAAGAGAGGACTGAAGTTTGGTTCTCAGATTATATATCATGAATTCCCTGACCTTTATCAGCACTGCTTATTTGGAATTTGAATTGTGCCCAGCTAAAGGGAAAGTCATCAGGACTTTCATTTCTTCCTGCTTCCCTGCTCAAAATCTCACTATTGTAATTCTGGCTGTCCAGGCTGGACTCAAACTCAAGAGATCCACCTGTCTCTGTATTCCAAGTGCTGGAATTAAAGGGGTCTGCAACTATGCCAAGTTCTGATTGCTATCTTAAATGCTTCTTCCTACCCTCCTACCCTGGCTCTCAATACCTTCTCAACCTTCATCACATTTCTGATCTTATTTCTTTTCTTTTTTTTTTTAAGATTTATTTATTTTATGTATATGAGTACACCATTGATTGCTCTCTTCAGACATTCCAGAAGAGAGCATCAGATCTCATTACAGATGGTTGTGAGCCACCATGTGGATGCTGGGAATTGAACTCAGGATCTCTGGAGGAGTATTTGGTGCTTTTAACCACTGAGACATCTCTCCAGCCCCTGATCTTATTTCTTTTGTTGTTGTTGTTGGGTTTTTTGTTTGTTTGTTTGTCTGTTTTTTGAGACAGGGTTTCTCTGTGTAGCCCTGGCTGTCCTGGAACTCACTCTGTAGACCAAGCTGGCCTCGAACTCAGAAATCCACCTGCCTCTGCCTCCCAAGTGCTGGGATTAAAGGCGTGTGCCACCACTGCCCAGCTCCTGATCTTATTTCTTATCATTGTAAATACACCTGCTAAGTTCTTGGTTCAATCTGCACTCATGTTCCAACTGCAACTCCATTAAATTCTAAACTTGCCAGCTGAAGTATAGGAGACCCAACTAAATCTAATTTCAGAAGCATAACAAAGGTCTCACTTTCCTTAATCAGGAGTTACTTCTTTCTGTGTTATACAGTTACTGGTGATCATGAGAATTAAAAGCCCTGGTTGGGCAGTAGCTGGGCCTTTATGCTGTTCATCAGTTCTTTCTCTGGAACTATCTGTTGAATTCATTGTTTCTCCTTGTAAAGGCAGTGTAATGGCTTCCTGGTTGTCAGCTTGACTATATCTGGAATGAACTGCAATCCAGAATTGGAGGGCTCACTTGGGATCCAGATCTTGAGGCTGGAAGACACAAGTTTCTGACCTGGATCTTGGCAAGGAAATCTCTGAGTTCAAGGTCAGCCTGGACCAAAGCAAGTCCCAGATCCAGGCTTGGTGGTACACACATCTTTAATCTGGGCCACACCCTCTGTGGGCCCCGCCTTATGCTGGAGGCCTACATAAGGACATTGGAAGAAGGAAGATTCATTCTTTTTTGCTTAAACTTACTCAATAGCAGATCTGTTGGAACTTCGACAGAAGACCAGCTGAGACAACTAGCATCGTCGGACTAAGTACTAGATTCCTGGACTTCCCATTTAGAGTTGACCATACAGAATCCCATATAGAGTTGGACTACAGACTGTAAGTCATCACAATAAATTCCCTCAATATAGAGACATTCCATAAGTTCGGTGACTCTAAAGAACCCTGACTAATATAGAGAGGGATTCTGCCTTTCCCTTATTCCTTACTGAATTGAATTGCCACAAACAGCAGTAATTTAACATTAGCTACTCTTTCTCTCTCTCTCTCTGACACACTGACACACACACACACTCACACACATGCTCATTAAAACTATATAGTTACTGATAGTTTCATGAGTACATATTTACAGAAGTTCAAATGAGCTAATTAACATATGGAAGAGACATGCTGTTTAGTGGTGCACATCACCAATTCTGGAATTCTATGGAATCCTTACTAATATACAAGCAAAAACACACACACATAAATGTATGTATTAAAAAGCATCTATAAAAGGAATATTACGTTGAGTTAAAGAGAGTTCTTAAGATATCCGAGGCTGAGGAAGAGGAAAATTAAGAATTTCAACACTGCCAGCCGGTGAGGACCCATGCCTTTAATCCTAGCACTTAGGAGGCAGAGGCAGGTGGAGCTATGTGAGTGTAAGGCTTGCCTAGTCTACAGAGTAAGTTTCAGTACAACCAGAGCTACACAGACAAACCCTGTCTCGAAAAGAAAAAAAAAAAATTCTACGTGGAAGGCAGGCTTCATCTTGGTCTCTTACCCAGCTTAAAGTGGAGCCATTCCAATACAGGAGTCTAACATCAGTTCACAGAATAAGGTCTATTGGCTACACTCACCCCTTTCCACTGTACAAAAAAAAAAGGTAAATAATGCAGTCACCCCCACAGTCCAGTTTAGGGGTATCTCCATCACACCAAAACGGTCCGTGGCCCATCCATTCCCACCCCCAGATCCAGATAGGTATACCTAGTTATTCACGTGTACTTTATTGAGCCGAAATGACCAAGTTCAAGATAACGCAAAAGAAAGTCAGGCTACACTTCCAATGAATGCACTGTGTTCTGCAGTGCGTCAGAGTCAAGTTCTGCTTGGCATGTGACTAAAGTCTTCGCTCATTTCCCTAGGTTTTTTTTTAAAAAAAACAGCAGGTGTCTCCGGGAGATAACTGGCATCCGAGGAACAGACGAAGACCTGTGTGCGCATGCGTAGTTTCGGGGCTCCGGAGAAACGAAACCGAGATCCCTTGCTCCGGACCAGTCGCACGAGCTGTTGGAATACCGTCATTTGGAATCTGAGCATCCATGCGTGACACCTACAGAGCCCTGATCTGGAAAGGGATCCCTTCCCTCCGCTTCTCCTCCCCCACCGGACCTCGCACGGAAACCCTCTCCGGCCACGAAGATCCTCGGACGGATCGCTCTCTCCGCCCCCTTAGCCACGCCCCTAAGATGCCATTTGCGTCTGATTGGCTGGTAAACGCTTCAGTCCCACCCATTTGAGCCGACGCCAACGGCCACGTACCCGTTTTACGTGTCTAACCCCAGAAAGCGGAAGTTGCGCAAATCCTTGCGAGCGCTGCGGAGGCGCTGAGCGTGCGTGAGTGTGTGTGTGTGTACACATACAGACACATATATTTGTATTCGGCTGCAACGCGGGGGCGGTACACGACATTAGAAGGCGCCGGAAGTGTCGGTGTCGAGGGGCGGCGGGAGAAGGGCCACCAAGGCAAGCCAGTCAGTAGCGCTTAGGCTCAGCGAGCCGCAAGACTCGCGTCCGCCGCGTCCCGAGTCCCCGGCCCAGCCGGGCTTTTCTCTTCGGCCAGACATGGACTTCAGGGAAATCCTCTTGATCGCTTCCAAAGGACAAGGTGTCAACCACGTACCGGTGAGTCTCCGGGGTCGCTGTAGGAAACCCTGGCGTCAAGTTCGTGTGCGGTGGGTGGAACTTCTAGGGAAACGTCTGTCGGCCACGGGAAAACCTGAACTACGCACGCCCTCTTCTGGAGTTTTTGCGGAGATTACGGTACACGGGGGCTGAGGATGGAAAAGGGAGAGCTTTCTTGGGGTCGGTTTCGCCAGCTCATGTGCCCGGAAAGGTAGGCTTTGCGACTTGCCGTGTTTTTAAGAGTTGCCCAAAGTCGGGGATGAGCCGCGCCTGACAAGAGTACGGTCTAGCTTTAGTAGCTTTAGTAGCGCCTGGCTTCGAATAAACTTCAGCTCCTAAATTGAGGGCCAATATAGTCAGGAAACTCGGGGACCTTAAGAATTTCGCCTGATGGCCTTTGGGTCTTTTTAGCGGGTCGAATACGGATTTTCAGGTGAATGTTTAGTGCTTTCTTGAAAGGGTTCTCTGGTTCGTGGCCCCACCCACTGAACCAAAGATGTTATCACCTGCCAAAGAGATCTCGTCTGTGCGAAAGAGTTCAGGGCTTTGCAGGAAATCCATAGCCAACTGTGAGGTGATCTTGTGGGCTGCAGGTGTGTTGGTTGACCTTTTATTTGCCGTATGTCCCTTGGATCTATCGATGATTCTCTGTGCGAGCAGTTTGGGCAAAGCCTTTTTCAGCTTTCATTTCCTAGTGGACTTCCAGATTTTTAGGTTCTGTTTGCTCAGTAGATGGTATTCTCAGAGGTAAATACTGAAGTGATCACACATCTGCTTTCTGGGGTTATAGCTGTTTTGCATAAACTAATCATTTCTGGATCACCAGAAGGTACCCACAGAACAGCTGTAAACCGATATATCGCATTGTGATTTCCTCAGATTTAATTAGTGAAGTGTCCAATTTAAAAGAACCTATTAGAGTCAATCAGTTCGAATTTGAGATCTCACTTGGATTCTGCATTTCCTAATTTTGTATGTTGCAGTATTTTTTCCTCTCTTGTCACGTCTTGTCAAATCTAGCCTATTTTTTTAACTCTTGAATATATCTACCTAAAATAATGAGTAAAAATACTTATATTTGTAAGCACATGCATATATACATATACATATATTATATACGTGGCCAATCATGTCCCACCCTGATAATAATCACTCAGTAAGATTCTTCTAAGCCCCATCTCGTAAGTTTTACAGGTTGAAGCTGTGGGCACAGACCTTTGAAGTCTGGAGCAACAATACTTTATGCATTTGTAGATCATCTAGTCGCATTACTGTTAGGCGTGATAATCATGTTTGTATAATTTGGTCTGTATTTTATCTCAGATTTTCTTAAATCTTGAGAAAGGTTTAAAAAAACAAAACAAAACAAAACATGGGCTTTAATGCCCATGAATTGTCTTGTGGAAGAATCAGAACCCAGATTTAGAAAACCAATAGCTGGTTGGGTGTAGTGGCTCATACCTTTAATACCAGCACTCACAGACAGGTGGATCTTGTGAGTCCAAAGCCAGCTTGGTCAATAATAGTGAGTCCCAGGACAATCAGAGCTAAGGAGAGAAACTCTGTCTCAAAAAACTAAAAAAAGAAGAGGAAGGAGGGGGAGAGAGAGAATGAGATTATTAAAAGCCAAAGTTTCTGGGAAAAAAGGCAGACAAATCATCCTAGAGCAGAAAGTTTTAAAATACATGATATTTAGAGTACATGTTATTAGCTGTTCTGATTGTACTAATAGGAAGTGAGGAATGGTAAGTTGGTGTAGTGATTTATATTTATGAGTCATCCTTCTCTTCCCCTAAAAGAGATAGTAAACTTAGAGGTTTGGCTCAGTTTGCATCCTTAACTTCTTTATCTTTTACACAGAATAAAAGCCATAAACAGCAATTGGAATAAAAGTAGCTAAATAGTGTTAAATTTAATTCATGATCTTGCTTAAACTGATCCATCTATCCAGCTTAATTTTATCAACTCAGGATAATTTGAACACTGATAAACATTAGCAAATCCCTGTGTCCTGTGCTTTATATTTAATATACATTAACACAGGTTGTATTTCATGCGTGTTGCTTTCATGTTACTTTTTTCTCAGTGATGGCATTGGGCCCAGGGCCTCTCGTGTAAGGCGAGTGCTCTGCTGTTGAGCTTTTATTTCCAGGCCCTATCTCCAAATCCCTCACATACTTCTGAAAAATAGCAAGGCCCCAAGGCCCTCCTACTTTCATGATGTGGGTGGGTGTGTGAGAGAGGGAGTCAGAGAGAGGTCGACTGAGTTTAAATAGTGTCCCATGCATGAGCATGGGAGGCATGGCCAGTTTACCAGAGGCTGCATCATTAAAGAAATCACTCCCCCTCCCTGAGCAACCATTACCCACTAGCTCAAGCTACCTTTATTTCCTACCTCAAAGAGTTACTTTTCTATGCTTGTGATAAGACACTATGACCAAGGCAACTTATACAAGAGTTTACTGGGGGCTCCGAGGGTTAGATTTCATGACCAGTATGAAACCAGGCAAGCAGGGATGGCACTGGAATGTAACTGAGAGCTCACATCTTAATCCACAAGCAGAGACCTAACTGGGAACATCATTTTAGGAAAGCCCAAAGCCCAACACCAGTGATCTACCTCCTCCAAGGCCACACCTTCAAATCTTTCCCAGACACTAGGGACCAACTATGCAAACATGTGAGCCTGTGGAGGCAGTGCCATTCAAACAACCACAGGTCTCATGAGCCCCTCTCCCACACAGTGTTTGGGATGTCAATTCCATCTTGTATGGGTCATGTACAGCTTGAAGATTCCTTCTGTTCCTCTCTAAAACAACTTTTAAATTTATTTTACGTGTATGGGTGTTTTGCCTGCTTGTATGTCTGTGCACCACATGTATGCAGTGCCCCAGAGTCCAGAAGAGGGCATCAGATCCCTTCAAACTGGAATTACAGAAGGTTGTAAGCCTCTCTTGTGAGTGTTGGGAACTGAACCTTGGTCCTTTGCAAGAGAATTAAGTGTTCTTAGCCACTGAATACCTTAGAGTGTCACTGCATTGACTTTCACCCAAGGTGTGAAGGCAGATCGCAATTCTCCACTTGTGCTGTCCTATTGGAGAGGTCGGAGTTTGGGTTGGGTGTTTCCAGGTTCTTGGCCTCTTATCCAAAGAGTTGAAAAAGGTGTGTGTGTGTGTGTGTGTGTGGGTGTGTGTGGGTGTGTGTGGGTGTGGGTGTGGGTGGGTGTGTGCACGCATGTGCTAAAGAAGCATGATAATTTTATTTGCAGCAAAGCAGTAGTACAGTTTAAAGGCAATACTTGACAGCATAAGAGTAAAGATAACTCAGGCTACAGCATGGGTACAGTTCTTTATTTTGATCGATGGGTAGGTTGTATAATTTCTCTACTGATTGTGCATGTTCCTCTACATCTGATTTTAACCCTGTGCACCCCCAGTTATGCAGAGGCATAAGATGGTAAGGAGATTCTCCTTAAAAGGTTGCAAGGCGAGGCACTTTTTTCTCACTGTGAGTGCACCTAAAACCATTTCAAGCCTAGTTGGCCCTTATAATTGTCAGACCTGGAAACTGGAAATACGCTTGAGTAGAAATTGTAAATTTTATTGTTGGGTTGGGAAAGTATACTATTGTTTCAGAGATGGGAGAGGGTGTAACCCATACAAATGGGGGCTTGAGTGGTTTTGAGGTTACTAGGTGCATTGTTAGAGTGGCTTGCGTGTGTGTGTGTGTGTGTGTGTGTGTGTGTGTGTGCGCGCGCGCACGCGAGAGCACATTGTATGTGCAAGAAAGGAACCAGGCTACCAAGGAATATTTTTCCAAGGGTTTGTGAATAACCCAAAATTAAAGTGGTCTCACTAGATTGTCTCCAATACTTTTACCTGATTTTACTATCAACGCTTAAGACATTTCAATTTTTGGAGCATGTTGGATTCTGGATTTTTAGATTAAGGATGCTCAGTTTGTACTAACATTTCCTTTATTGCTCTTATTTTTAAATGGAACAATCATCTTAGTGTTTTAGTTAAAACAAAGGTAGGATTGCGTCATGTGTGAAAGTATTAGGCAGAGACTCTTTTCTCAGTGGAATTCTGAATACAAAAATAACAGCTGATCAGGATGATGTAAGCAGTCATTGCCAGTGGCCTTTTCTTTTAAAGACAGTCTTATGTAAGGTTGGCCCGTGGAACTCATTATGTAGACCAGGCTTGCCTCAAACTCTGAGAGAGCAGCCAGCCTCTGCCTCCCAAGTGCTAGGATTGTAAAGAACTTGTAAAGAACGGTATGAGTTAACAGAGGTTTTTGCTGCAGTAGTGACTGCTCTCTGGAAATTGGATCTTGGCCTTCCACTGAGGGCTAAAGGCTGAGGAGACATCCCTGCTATCTCAGACAGCTGCTCTCTAGTCTAGAGCAGTACTTCGCAGCCAGTGCTTTATGGACAAGGTCTTTAGAAACTGCTACTCCTCCCTTCCCCACAGGGATTCTGTTGTCTCTCTCCCCTATAACACCTTAGAGAATCTCTAAATAATGGTGATAGCAATTAACATTCGTTGTGCTGAGCCTGTGCCAGATACTGTTCTAAGGACTTCATGTGTTAATTAATTTAGTCACCATAATGAGCATATGAAGGAGATTTTATTTTAGGCTGAGGCCTAGTGAGGTGAAGAAATTGCCCAAGGCTGCATAGTGAGTTATAGGGCTGGTTATAATGAAATAGGGGATCTGATCCAGCAGACTGCTTCACAGTTCCTGCTCTTAACCATGGCCTCTGTTGAGTGAGGGGATATATTGAAGTGAGAGAAGTCACCATCTTCATAGGCCTCAGCCCTTCTTTAGTACAGCTTAGCCAATAACTCTGTTGGATTTTTATGACAGTCTCAATATAAAGATGGAGAAGAAGGGCAAAAACCAAACCAATAGCATATAAAAAGTGGTGGACAACCTATGACCAACCACCTGTACAGGCCCACCTGACCATGTCTGAGTTCTGAGGCTAAGCAGGATTGGACCTGATTAGTACATGAATGGATGGGAAACTGGTAGACAGAGGATATTGGAAGTCTGTTCTAAAAAGTGTAAGCGTAGTAGGAAAATATAGGGAAGATCAGCTGTAGACCTGTCTCTGGTAGACATGCATGGAATTTAGTGAATTCTATTTAAGATTGAAGTCTGAGCTGCAGAAAAAAAGTATTGGAGTTAGATAGAAAGTTAAAGTGTACAAGTATGTTTGGTTCTGAGTCAGAAGACCCACGTTCAATATGTATTCAGCTACAAAGCTTATGCCTAAGTATCAGGAAAGCCAGCCCAGTTACCCTTTTTAAAGACAAAGAAGTACTCATTTGAAGGGTGACTTTGTTAGATTTGAATGATGCACTAAGAATTGAAGCAGGGCCTCAACATGCTAGCAAGTTCTCTGTCATTGAGCTGTGCCCTGACTCTAACCAAGTGTTTTATAAACCCCTTAATGCTTGATTTTGGTGTTAAACACCATAGCCAGCATGAATGGATATGCTGGATGTTTTCTTCTCACTGTCCTTTCTGACATCCTGCTGAGCTAGCTTAATGCAATGGACTGCTTCTGCATTCGTTCCCTAGCTAATGTCTTGAGAAGGTGTTTAAAACTTGGTGTGTTGATTAAAGTTAATATATTATTTGACTACTCTAATCAATAGTTAAGTGATGGGCTGGCGAGATGGCTCAGTGGGTTAAGAGCACTGTCTGCTCTTCCAAAGATCCAGAGTTCAAATCCCAGCAACCACATGGTGGCTCACGACCATCCTTAATGAGATCTGACGCCCTCTTCTGGTGCATCCGAAGATAGCTACAGTGTACTTACATATAATAAATCTTTTAAAAAAAAATAGTTAAGTGATGTAAAATCATCAGAAAATGTATATTTTCTACAACAGCCTCATTTCTCCTAAGGAGCAGTTTGGAGGTGAGGAACATGCTGGTAGTGATTGAGTGCCAGTGCTTGCTGAGCTAGGCTTCCAGACTGCGTGCTGCTTCTTAAGCGAGTTGCAACAGAATAGTTTCAGTGCTAGGAGTGTTTTTAAATAGCTTGATGTCTTCTAAACCCATAGGCTTTAGAATTTCAAATCTTGGCAAACTGTGGTGCCATAGTAAATGATAGAAGTGCGATGATCGAGGATCATTCATCAGAGTCCAAGAGTGATGAGACTGGCTTTGCAAGATGAAAAAACTTGTTCAGCGGCTTTTCATGAAGCCCAGACAGTGAAGCAGCCTTGGGCCTTGAATCAGGAGTCAGAATGTCAGAATTGATGAGAGTCAGCTTGATGTGCTGCTGCTATGGCTGTGTATCTGATGCAGGAGACATGCCAAATGACTTAAAGAGAACACAAAGTGCTCCGACCTCTTTAACATTCTCTACTATGAGTTGGGGGAAAATCTTACAAAATCTTCTATCAAAACATATTTTGGTGTACTTACAAACCTTTTTAGAAAGGTCTGTGGAGCTCAGTGTTAAAGATATATAATCATATACCCAAGAGAAATTTAAACATACATCCACCAAAAATGTCACAGCAGCATTTTTAATGAAGCCAAAAAATAGAAAGAGCCTAGCTGGCCAACTGGCGAACGGATAATGTTGTGTATCTGTGCTCTGCAGTATCATTCAGCTGTTTAAAGAATGAGCTTCTGCCACAGCAACATGAGCCTGGAAACCTTTACGTTCATGAAAAAGCCAATTGAAAAAAACTATTCTGTCACTAGTCTCCAGAGAAACACAAGTAGGAATGATTTGAGGCGATTATTAATGGAGTTGGCAAGTCCAAAATCTGTGTGGAAGGCCAGGCAGTCTGGAGTTAATGCTATCATTTTGAGGTAGTTTCATCACTGCTAACCCAAGAACTGTTCTGAAGTAGGAGACCATGGACATTATGGAAGTTAAACTGACTGCAGATGTTAATTGTATTAGTAAAATTCTTCCAAGCAGCATAAGATACGCACCTGGTTAAATAGTTTGGTTCTGCAGCCAAGTGAGCACACAAAGTTGACTATCACATTGTAAGATTTCATTTCCATTAGATGTATAAACAAATGCATAGTGATAGAACGTTCACTAATGGTTGCCAGGCCCATCACTCAAGGATGATTTCTTTTTGAGGTGGTTACTTGCCACACTCACTCGAGTGGAGTCTGCATGACAAGTCAAAAAGCTTGGCTGCAGTACAGAGGCAAAAAGTTTCAAGGAAACTGGTCTCCTGGAATTCTTTGGCATCCCCTAACACGGATGTGTTCCAGATTTGTCCTTGCAATAGTGGATGGAGAGTTTTGTGTGCTTTCTTTTTTATTAGGTATAGAGGTGCCCCAAGAAATAATTTGACTAATAGTTTAGTTGGATTAGGCATTAAAGTTTACTGACAACAAAGTAAATTTAGAATTGTCATTGCAAGTCACGTATGGCAGACTACTTAACATATTAGAGGGAAGCTAGTGCCAAATGGAAATCTGTCACAAATGCTTAAAATTACAGCCAAAGTCGCTTCTAGAAGCTATAAGAATGGGACCCCCTGGTGCATGCTTCTGACAGCCCCAAAGATTAGCATAGTTGGGAGTTTACCTAGGGCTGGCTGGTGGTGGGTTATCCATTCACACCTGGCTGCTAAGATCTAGCTGACTTTACATAGGGCTGACTTTGATGTGGCTGCTACCTGGTTGGTATCAATTACCCTGACTGTTTTATTACCTAACTTCTTTATTTTAAAAGCCTGATGCTCACTTTGAGAAAACACACTCAGATTCAACACTCCCTAGTGTCTGTGGGTCATTCGCCAACTCCTTGCCCACCTCATTACTGGGACCCTGAATTCTCCATGGGTTAAGGGACCAAGGCTGGTCCGGCCCATGACAGTTACTGTATTCTGAAACTCTGCATATACCAAAAGATATTTAAACTGTGGAATGCTGCCTGTGAGCTGTATGTCTTAAGAAACTTGAATCAGGTGTCACATTCGTGACAGTATTTCTAGATCGGAAGAGCTCTCAATTCAGTTTACAAAGATGTAGACTAATTATAGGATCTGATTGTGTCCTAGCCTGGGTGACTAGAAAATAATTGGTACTGTCTTGGGATTTCTCTGTCAAGGATGAGTCAGTCGTGAACACTGCCATCATGCAGGATTTTCAGGTTGGATGAGGCCTGCCTTCTCAGCCAGCTGCTCTTTTAGTTGACTAATTTACTTGGAACTTGAGCTTGTTTCAAGATACATTGTGTTTGTCAGCCCTGCAGTAAGCAGATCCTTTGGCTTTCCTTCAGGATACCATACACAGGATGGGAGAGCATGGGGGTGATAGACTGTCATACAC
>JADRCD010222378.1:2255-41604 GCA_019843815.1 Montemys delectorum | reverse complement strand
AAGAGCCTGGATGACAGTAGTGCTGAGAATAGTGGAAAGAGTAAAGGGCTAGTTCATGAGGCTTGGAAAAGTGTGGGACAAGCTACTAGCAACTGACAGAAAGGCAGTTCATAGGCTATTTTGGTAAAGAATCAGGCTGCCTTCTGTACGTGTCTTAAGGACTTTCTTGAAGCGAAATGAAAATGTTTTTGTTGTTTTTCTTTGTTCCTATTGTGTGTGTGTGTGTGTGTGTGTGTGTGAGTGTGTGTGTGTCTGTGTGTGGGGGGGAGGGCGGCGCACGCGTGCACGCACACATGTGTGTGAGTGTTGTAGAGGAAAGTTGAAGACAACCTAAGATTGAATCCATGGGATATTTACTACTAATAATTTTTATTTAGGTCTACAATGAGAAAAATATAAGGGAAGCAAAATAAAATATAAGTTGTAAAGATTAGAGAGAAAAAACAAGCACTAAAATACTTAATGCTGGAAATAAGACTATGTTGAAAGAAAAGTTATAATTGTTTTGTTTTATTTTGTTGTTTTGTTGTTTTTTAATAAATTTATTTATTTTTATTCGTTAATCCTTTTTTACAGTTCAGAATTCATCCCCCTCCAGATCTGCCTCCCCCCACTGCTCCCTATCCCATACTTCCTCACCCCCTACCCCATCTCCAAGAGCATGTCTCCACCCTATCCACCTCTACCGCAGCAGGCCTCCTCACTCCCTGGGGCCTCAAGTCTCTCTCACTGAGGCCAGATCAGGCAATTCTCTGCTGTATATGTGTCAGGGGCCTCGTATTAGCTGGTGTATGCTGCCTAGTTGGTGGCTCATTGTCTGAGAGAGCTCAGGAATCCAGGTCAGTTCAAACTGCTGGTCTTCCTACGGGACTGCCCCCTTCCTCAGCTTCTTACAGTCTTTCCCTAGTTCACCACAGGGGCCCCTGGCTTCCATTCATTACCTGGGTGCTACTACCTGCATATGACTCTTTCAGCTGTTTGTTGGGCCTCTCAGAGGGCAGCCATGCTAGGCCCCTGTTTGTAAGCACACCAGAGCATTAGTAACAGTGTCAGGGCCCCAGGCCTCCCCTTGAGCTGGATCCCAATTTGAGCCTGTCACTGGATCAACTTTCCATCAGGCTCCTCTCCATTTTTGTCCCTGCAGTTCCTTTAGAACAGGAACAATTCTGAGTCAGAGCATTTGACTGTGGGATGAAAACCCCATCCCTCTATTAGAGGTCCTGTCCCACCACTGGAGGTGGACTCTACCCCTCCCCACTGTAGAACACTTCATCCAAGGTCCCTTCCTTTGAGTTCTGAGAGTCTCTTACCTTCCAGATCTCTGGTACAATCTACAGGGTCCCCCACCTTTTACCTCCTGAGGTTACTTGTTTCCATTAAGGAGATTAGCACCATTACTGCCCCCTGCTATTCACAGGAAGAACTGGAAAGCATCCCTTAAAATAGAATCATAAGAAGGCAAGACGCCACGCAGATAATCTTCCAGCTTGTACAAGAAGAAAGTCTAAGAAGCTATTTGGGCTTAGAATGCAATTTCTCTAAAGCATGAAAGTTTCTGCTAATGTGGTTGAAGGGATCGGGGGTCCCATCCTAAGATCACAGGTGAGTGGAGGGAAGAATAAGGGCGTCTTGATTTCTTCCTCTGGATTTAGACAGCTGCTGAAAACAGACACTACATAACAATGTTCCGAGGGTGTCAGTAAGAAGTCCCTAAGATGAAATTGTGTGACACTGTAAGAACAAGCCCTGGGTTGTGGTAGAGACCTGAAAAAGCCGCGAGTCATTCACCAATTAGAGTTAGATACAGGGAGTTGAACCACCCAAATGGTAAATATACGTTGCAGGCCACAAAACTGAGGAAGTAAACGATTCTCAGCCCTTTGAAACCAAAGTCTTAGGCAAGAGACATGGAGCTTTAACATTTATCTTGTTGGTTTCAGTTTTATTTGGGTCCAGTATTTCCTCTGTTTGGCCCTATTTCTCCCTTTGGAAATAGAAATTTGTATTCTGTGTTGTGTTGGAAGTATATGACTTGACTTGTGACGTTTTTTTAAAAGAGGCTCAGAGTTAAGAGATCGCCCTGTACCGTAAAAGGAACTTTGGATCTTGAAATAGCATTGAGTTTGTGAAAGTCTATGGAGATCTTTAAAGATGGGCTTTTTGTATGGTCATGAGCCTTTCAAAGACAGGGAATGGAATGCAGTGACGTGAAAAAGAACTGTCCCCCATAGGCTCACGTATTTGAATACCTGATTTCCTTCTGGTGTTGCTAACTGGAGAGGGCTGAACCCTTTGGAATGTGGATATTAGCTAGAAGACATACATCACTAGTCAGAGGCTTCTTGCTTTACTTTCATCTCACTCTCTCTGGTTACTAGGTATAGGTGAAAATAGGATTTTTTCAGCTTCTTGCTCCTGCTGCCATGATTGCTACTTGCTGTTATGCACGCCTGCCTTAATGGACTCCTCCCCTTCTGCAATCAAAAGTCAATATAAACACTTTCAGAAGTCAATTTTGGTCATGGTGCTTTCCCACAGCAACAAAAAGTAACTAATACCCTAGCCCGCAGTAGTCTTGCCATATCTTCATCAGTGAACACCTTCTTAGAATATATCTACATTACTTTAGCTGAATCAGAGCTCAATTATAAAGAGTGTCTATGTGTACTAAGGGACATTTACACCATTTACCTGAGAATAGTTTCTGACAAAGAAAGTTCTTTTCAGTCTACATACACATAGAACATTTTAAAATGTCACATAATTATCACTCCAAGAAACATTTCACTAGAAAATTTGGGCTAGTGGAACAACTTGCTGATTAATCTAGACCATCTCTGAACAGATTCCCAATAGACTCGAGAGCCAGTTCCCCACAGTGTTAAGCCACAGACATTTGCTTAACTAACTATCCCATCATATCCTACATTACCACTCTATTAGTCTGCTTCCTGAGAGAATCTTCCAAATGAATTGCCTATACCTAAATCCCATGTCAGTGTAAGTTATTGAAAAATCCAAATGAAGTAAAATGACCAATTTTACTTCTTCCATGGTGGAAGCAATTGAATAAGAAGAGGTTGGAGGTTGTCTATCCATGTTTTGTGTGCACCTAGGAAAAGCATAAATAACTCATCAAAATATGGCAATTTAAAAAAAAAAGACTCCTTAGACTTTAGGAACTTCTTTATTAATGAGTAAAATGAACAAATACTGACAAAGACACATAGCAGGATACCACACAGAGAAAAAGTTGGCTACCAACTTTGGTAGGAGAAAATAATTCCAGACATATATAACCATATAGAAATCCAAAAAGGAACACTAAATCAATGAGCAGTAAATCAAAGAAAAAGTTCAATACAATAACATACAATTCTTATGATATAATATTTAGGGAAGCAAACATATAGTAAAATTAAAAATAAATAAATAAAAATAGAGAAAGAGTGAAAATGCTGATTTCCAGGAGGAATTAAAGACAGGAGATAAGAGTGATTGTTGAAGGAAATTCATTAGTTTCGTTTTCTCTTTTTTGGAAGAGGACTGCATATGTCATCATATTTCTTTAATGGAGTTTTCATTGGCATTATTTCCTGTTTTTTAGTACCTAAAAAAATAAATATTGTTTTGAAAGATCTTTCTAGAGTGGCTTGTTTACATGAAGAGGCAGCTCAGATTCTCCATGAAGACATGAGAACTCCCAGCAAGTTTCAGAGCAGCTAAGGTTAAGAGAGATTGGATTGCTTAAGGAGGCTGCCATTTTAGAAAAGTTTTTCCTCCAATCTAAGAACAAGAGAGTGAGTTGTAAATGAGACTAGAGGGCATACGGACTTTATCTTCCTTCAAAAGCTCTTCCCCTTTAAATGGCAAACAGTTAAGATATACCAACTCAAGGAATTAACTCTCACTGACACTCCAAAGGAGACAAAACACGTCGGTTCTTCATGAATAAAGTATCTTAGCCATTATTCAGACGCAGCATGTGAGTAAGCAATGTTCAATCATCAACTTCATTTCTGTGAAACTACTTCCTGTACCAGGAGGGGGTGTGGGGTCGGGGTGGGGGGACATTTCTCTTGCTTTCATTTCCTGCCCAGGTCACGATCTTATTCTTGGACTCCCTGTTAGTTGTATACCTGCTTTTATTTATTTATTTATTTTAAACTACAGAATTTTACTATCAGCAGGAAGATTTAGAATCTTTACCTCTCCACCCTGTGTCTTAACAGAGTGTCTTTGAAATGAAATCCAAATGAGTGGGGAAAAAAGTGGGTAGGACTCTTATTATTGTTGTTGTTGTTGTTGTTGTTGTTGTTGTTGTTGTTGTTGTTGTTGTAAGATTATTGTGCCTAATAATAAATTATAGCCAGGAAATGAGGAAAGAGAGGATAGACATGCAGAAAACATGAAATAATTTGATATATATTTCTGGTTTCCTCTTTAAAACATTTTTTAAAATGGTGTGTGTGAATGTGTGTCTATGCCAGGGTATGTACACATGACTGCAGGTTCTCTTGAAGGCCAGAGTCACTGAATACCCCTGGAGCTGGAGATACAGGAGGTTAGGATCCACCTGGTGTAGATATTGGAAACTGAATGGATCCTGAGCGAGTCCTATGCCAATCTGCATTAACTGCTGAGCCATCTCACTAGCTCCTCCAGATTGCTCTTTAGGTTCTTTCTCTAATTTAAATGGACAAACAAGGGGGAAATAACAGAGAGAATCTCAAGAGTACTGGCTATGGGGAAGGTTGGCTACCTTTCAGCAACACCCTTTAAGCAAGCCTACAGTTCATTTCAGTGGCTGCAGGAAGAGAGGTCATGTTGCTAGATTAGCCCAAAAAGTTTCCTTGGATACACCCATTTAGTGCGTAAAGCTGAAGGAAGACTGATCTTCATGTTGCTTCCTGCCTTCTCTTTTATTGTGTTCTTCCCTGTGCTGCTGTTGCTTATTGTTTATTATTATTATTATTATTATTATTATTATTATTATTATTCTACAATTCATTCAACAAACTTAATAGCAACTATATTCCACAAGCAAAGTAGTCTTCTTATTAAGCCAAAAATGTAAACTTGGTGGACTGAAATAGCACAGTTGTCTTGAAGAACATATTGAGAAAAATAAAATCAAGTTAGGCATGAAAGTAATCCAAAGCTTAACACTTTTAGTAAACAGAGAAGTCAATGACATTTACAAAAATAGCATAGATCTACCATTGTCACGCATTGCACTGAGCAAGGCTAAGTCAGGTTCCAGTTTTCTAACAGTCTCGTCTCATCTCCAAAAGATCCCACGAGCCTTTCTCTCTTCTCAGTCATATGCAATACCAGCATCCAGCCTAAACCCAAGCAACAACATTTACTAAGTAGGCTAGCATGCTGGTACCTCTGATTTGGCCAAACTCATCTTCAGGATCTGACCAAAAGCTGTTCTCTATATACAACTTTTTATGACTCATAAATAACAAGATGCTATTTGGATCCACAAGAATGTGACTCTTTTCAGTAGCTAGGTAGGTTGTAAGATGGCTTCTCTAAAGTAGACATTTGGGGAAAACTTAACTACATCCAAAATGAAAAATCACCACACAAACAGGGCAAAGAAAAGGATGAGGGGTGAAAAGGGATATGAAAAATTAAGATGTCCAAAGAAGGAACATAGTGGGGAGAGTGAAATGGGAGGGATGAAAGGAAGGGAGACATTTTGTCATTAAAATATAATTTTGGGTTTTTTTAATTTTTATTTTATTTTATTTATTTTTTCTTTTTTTGCAGGGGAAACTGGGAAAGGAGATATCATATGACATGTAAATAAAGAAAATATCTAATAGAAAAACAAAAAAACAAAAAGAACAAACTATATATATATATGTATGTATATATATAATCTCAAAAATAAGCAACAGCAATATCAAAAATATGGACAAACAGAGTGCATAGGGTGCTCTGCTTGCCAGGTGGAGCATCACCTGTGTAATATCCTTTATCAATAGTGTAATATCCTTTATCAATAGTATAATGTCCACAGGAGAGTAGTTTCTAGAAACCTCAAGTCTCTTTCTACCGTTTATTCCTTGGTCATTCTTTTAAAAGTCTCATTTCAGCCCTTTGCCTCACAGTCCTTTACATAGTAAAATTAGGATAATTTCAAAGAGATTTATGAAAGCCAAGTAAAACTGTTATACCTCCCTTGATATACAGATGAAATGTTCATTCATTCATTACAACTGCTCAGGAAGAAAGGCAGGTTTATGTAGGACCTTCCACAGTGATGATTTCACCTCTTTATTCCTGAGACTGTAGATCAATGGGTTTAGCATAGGGGTGACCAGATTATTTAAGACCTGCACAGTTGCATCGAGCAAAGGGCTTGGAGTTGGCCTTAAGTATATGAGGACAACAGGCATGTAGAAAAGTAAGATGGCAGTGAGGTGGGCGCTGCAGGTGGAGAAGGCTCTACGACGGCCCTCAGCAGAGCGGATCTGCAGAATAGAGCAGACAATGCAGCTGTAGGAGGTGAGGATGAGGAGAAAACAACTGAGTGGCATCAGGCCCACACTGATGAACCCCACCATCGCCAGGGCTGATGTGTCTGCACAAGCCAGCTTTAGCATCACAGGGATATCACAGAAGTAGTAGTCCACCTCATTTGGACCACAGTAGGGCAACTGGAAGGTGAGAGTAGTTAGAAAAGTCGCCTGAATGCAGCCAAAAAATGATGTCCCCGTGGCCAGGATGGCACATACTCTGTGGCTCATAATTATTGAGTAGCGTAGTGGATAGCATATGGCCACAAAACGGTCATAGGCCATCACTGTGTACAGAAAACACTCAGTACAACCAAGGAAATGGTAGAAGAAGAGCTGGCTCACGCAGCCTGCATAGGAGATGGCTCTGCTGTTTCCTGAGAGGTAGAACAGCATCTTGGGAGAGCTCACAGAAGGGAAAAATATGTCAAAAATAGACAATTTACATAGGAAGAAGTACATGGGGGTGTGAAGCCGACTGGAGGAGATAATTGCCAGTAAGATTAATAAATTTCCCATCAGAGTGAAGACGTAGAAACACAAAAACAGGACAAAGAGCATGGTTTCCAGACCCTCTGTGTTTGGGATGCCGAGCAGGATGAACTGAGTCACTATGGAACGATTCCTCATAGCTTTGAGACTATCTGACTTCAAAGGGATTCAAACTTAACAGTCTGAACACCAGTATCAGATTATTTTTCTGAAAGCTGTGAGTGTGCTTATTGTGGAGTAAATTTCTTTCTTGTGATAGGCAGGGGTCAGGTCAAATGCTATCATTGCCTCCTTGAAGGTAAGTCTACTTAGTTTTCAGAAGGAATACTATCTGTGGGGAAATAATCACCTTCTTTGCCAGGAACAACAACTTAGAGATATATTAAAAATATATTCATGTTATAAATATTTCCTATGGCATTTCCTTAGAGCATTTTTATATTTTGAACTCTTACGATATCTTTAATTAATATACTCCCACTATGCATTTCCTTCTGCAAAATAACAGAAAAGAGTTTGTATTATAAATCATAACAATTTATGTCAATCTGACTTTACTTCATATTAGTTTTACTGGTTAAAATAATTTGTACAATACCTCATGGACATCTATAAAATGAAATTCACAATTATTTTAACAAAGTCAAGAGCAGCAAACATAACCTGTCCTGTGTAATACAGTAATGTGATCCTTAGAAGTATACTTAGCAGAACTGTAAATTCTAATTAAAATCTTTCATTATTTTACATATCTGAAACCTGCTTCTGAAAGCATCTTAATTTGATATTAGTATTTTGAAATTATTTGCATATAAACATTTATTAACTGAGCTTGCCCAAATGCCCAGGTCTTTCACAGCTCTGTCCCTGGATAATTTGGATCTTTTATCCTAAGAAGACAGAGACTGCTCAGAAATATTAGCCAAGAGAAACATCAGTAAAAAGGCAACAGAGTAAGGCCACTGCAATAAATTGACAGAAAAGTGACCCAAATAGAAGTAGAATAAAGTCAAGAAGTACTATCTCTGAGGTGAACTGTCTAAGTGGAATGCATGATGCCTAGAGACGAAGGGGCTTTTTCCTTGATTCACCTAGAATTAATGACATTAAACAATAACATCAACAATATGCCTGCTTTCCTTCTTTCTTTTCTTCTTTCCTTCCTTCCTTCCTCTCTTCCTTCTTTTATCTTTCTTTACATACAAACTAATGAATACTTATTTTGTTTCCAAGATATACATATCTTTTAAAAACATGATTACTTTTAAAAACGTATCTATGAAAGTGGCCATCACTATTGCTAATCAGACCTATAGACTAGCAATTGAACTCTAGCTACATTAAGGAACTTATCTCAGTTTCAAAGCTAATATATGACAGACCTGTTTTCTTTGTGCTCTTTATCTTTTGAGAACTCACCCTTCTGTTTTTCTCTGCTCAAAAACTTGCTCTGCTGCTAGACAAGACCCTTGCCAATGGGTTCTCACAGCAACTTTTCTTGAATGTTGGGAAAGTATCCATGCCTTACTTCTTCCAGGTTAAGTATTCTTCTTAAAAATATCTTCTAGTTTAAGAAACCATACAATAATACTTTTTATATCCTTAAAGACTAAAATTAGTATTATCTCTAAAATGAGGATGATTTGGTCTTAGGCAAAGAAGGTAATCATTTTTCTACAGATATTACTTCTTCTGAGAATAAGTAGACTTACCCTGAAGTAGACAACTGTAGCATTTGATGTGTGTTCGTAGATCAGACCTCTGCCTACCATAAGAAAGAAAGATGCCCCATGTTAAAAACATGCTCAAAGCTGTTATCATCAGAAGCTGTATAACCTGACACTGGTGTTCAGATTAGTGACTCTGAATCGTTTCAGTCATGATATTCAGAATGGGGGTTCAGATTCAAGTCTGTGGCAAATGCCCCTAAACACTCTTTCTAAAAATAATGACTGAGCCATCCTGTGTTTCCCTAATCTCACACTCCACTGGACACAATGAAGACAGTCAAATGTGAAGCAGTGGACTTATAGGATTGCGAGTGGATGACTTCTCCTTGATAAGAAATCTAACCACACCTAAATAATCTCTCTAAGCAAGTCAGGTTCCTGTGTGCTTTCTGTCTTCTCTTCTTGATCAGCAAAGGCTCTCAAAGGTCTCTACCTGCTTATGCTCACACGCCATGATATTCTGAGTCAATATTCTAATCTTTTAGGTCCATTAAAAGAAAGAGCTGTCCCAAAGACAATGGAGGACTCAAGTATGGCCCAGCAAGAACAAGAGGGAGTTGAAGAGTACACCTGGACAGACACAGGAGTACTCACATCATCCTCCCAGGAATGCAGTTCATGCTTTGCACACTGAAGTAGTAGGACCTGACATTTCTATTTCTTGTCAGAGGCAAATGCACTGCAGACAAAAGAGTTCTCCTTGCTCTGTTTATGAAACAGAAAGCCTCATGGGGCTTGCATAACAAGCAACAGAACATTTTCCATAGGTTGTGTCCTGGGAAGTACCTGGAAGAGCCTCTTAAGGCCTGTGTGGTGCCTAGGGATAGCTGTGCCGAAACAATTTGTCAACTTCATTCATCATTCAATCATCAAATAACAGTGATGATCTGAGTTGGGAAATATGCATATGCCTAGTCGAATAGGCAGCAGTGGTGTATATATATATATATATATATATATATGTATTTATACACACATATATGTATGTATATATGTGTGTACATATATGTGTGTACATATATATGTGTGTATGAATACATATATATGTGTATGTATAAATATACATACACATATATATAATACATACATATATATGTATCTATAAATATATGTATATATATATAGTTACCTTTTATACCTTTAAACTTTGCCTGTGACATCATTTATCACATCACTTTAAAAACCTACATGCATATCTATATAACTAAATGTTCATCTTTAATAAATATTCTTATTCAAATAGAAGTGTGTATTACTGAGAGCATTTATAATTTGAGGGCAAGTCACACCAAATTCTTTCTTATTTTGAAATAGTTTGATTTTACTTACACTGTAAAGCTACTCAATGACAGCAGCCAAACAACAATAAAAAAGGGTGGGGGGCTTTGGATTAACCATTATAGTTAATCTTAGCATCCAGGGCAAACAAAACTTAAAACATAATCATTGTAGCTACAAAAATAACCATTGGAATATTAATATTAATTCTCAAATATCTTTTGGCAATGTTAACTCACGTCACTGAAGTTGTAAAAATCTTTTTGTTTGTTTGTTTGTTTTGCTTCATTTTTTGAGATAGGGATTCTCTATAATAGCTCTGGCTGTCCTGGAATCTATAGACTAGGTTTTGGACACAGAAATCCATCTGTCTCTGCCTCCAAGTGCTGGGATTAAAGTGATATGCCACCACTAGCAAGAATATAAGTCTTGGATAATGGTCTGAAGTACCATAGCTGTCACCATGCCTCAGTATTGGGTCTGTATGTTGGGAACGCATATTACGATTCAAAGTTTATCTTCAAGTTATCACTCAAATATTCTCATTCATTTTTCCATTTTATTTTATATGTATGGGTGTTTTGCCTTTATGTAAGTCTGCGCACTATACACATGCAATACCTGAGAAGGTCTGAAGAGAACATCATATCCACTGCAAACTTGTGTTACATATGGCTGAGAGTTCCCATGTGGATGGTCAGAATTGAACACAGATCCTTTGGAAGAGTAGCCAGTTTTTATCTGCTGAGTTATCTCTCCAGACTTATATCTCTCTTATTTCTATAGCAGAAAATCATTTTCAAAAAACTTAAGCAAATTAAACAAGGTGATGAAAGTGAGTTAACCACATAGTTTTCTTCCACACAGAGAATAGTATTTATATCCTCTTGGAGCTATAGAGTAAAACATTAAGTTTACTCTTAATTGTAATTTTCAAATCCTCACTCATAAGTGATATCACCTGTCAAATGCCATTTCTGGAGTTTCTTGATACACTTTTACACTGTTAAATTAATTTTCAAAAAATGTGCAATGTGAATAACATTAATATCATTTAATAAAGAAGGGCACTGGAACTCTGGACAGTTATGGTGTTCCTAAAGATAGACAGTAGGAGATACCAGTCATCCCCAGGCTTAACTCACTTTCCATTACATCATCACTGATTCCTAAAATGACTCCAGGCAGAAAGCAGCTGTCTCTGTGAGAATGAGGAGTTATTAATATATTTAAGAGGTTCACTGTAGAGATCTGAACAAGTTTCCTGCAAGCCACAAGTGACTAAACCATGATAGAATTAGAAAATATATACAGTATACATTTTCTGTGAAAATACAATCACATTCTATAGTCACCTGTGTTTTCTCAAAACTAAGCAGAATGATACTAAGATAATTTAATTATGAAGGAAGAATATTAACTAAATGTACATTTCTTAAAATGATATTTTACCAGGAGACTTGATTATTTAAGATAAATCACTGGCTCCTTGAAGATAAATGTTTTGTTGGTTTTTGTTTTAATTAACTTATGATATGGGATCTTAAAATAAAATGTAAGAACCATATCTAGTATGCACACACAAGCTAAAGTAATTTCCTGTTACGTACTGTGACAAGAATAGATTCTTGTTAAATGTAGTCAAATTACCATACTGTCATGAAGACAAGAATATGGGATGAAGGCTGGTTTGGTGGCGCAAATTTTTAACCGTAGCACTCAGAAAGGCTAAAGGAGGCAGATCTCTGTGATTTCAGGGTCAGAGTGGTCTAATAAGTTTCAGGCTGGCAAGGCTACCCAGTGAAACCCTATTTTTTTTTTAAAAAAAGACTATGTTATAAAAATTTTAAATTCTGAAATAGGATAAACAAAGGTAGATATTTTATATTTATTTATAAGAGGATGTTTTGTAAAATTACAACAAATTATAAACAAGTTGAGGAAAAGAAAGGTTATAAAATTATAAGTATCCTTGTACTAAGAATTACTGTTTTCTAATACATCTTCATATCATTATCATTTACATAGGAAAAATGTTACTGTAAATGATAAGGCTACTTTGCATCTAATATACCAAATATTTCTAATTAATTCAACCTTTGTTCAAAAAGAGAAAAAATATTTTTACAATTTCTAGGAACGTTATTCTGAAAACTGTCAATTTTGAATTTAGTTATCATTAATTTAGTAAGTCTTTTTGTTTGTGTACCAGAAACACAGAGCATTTAAAAATACTTGACAATATAATTTCAGTTCAGTATGAAATAGCAATTATTTACCAAAGAGGACATATGACATCTATATTTACATACAAGAAAAATAGATATCACTTAGTTTTTGAAAATTAATAAAAAAATAACACTTAGCTTGCTTATCAGAAAAGCCTAAATTGTCTTGAGAAAGAACTAAAATTATATGAAACACAGGAAACTATTCCATCCAGATACATTTTTTTCTAAGAAGATTGTTTAATAGGTAAATCTAAATCCTTTTCATGTCACAGTATAAATAAATAATCCAAGAAAAACTATTTTTCTATAGAATGAAAACCAAATTCTAGCTTTGTGATAGTACATTATTGAACTCATTAAAGGAAAATGTACAAAGAAGGATTAGTCTTTTGGCTACACATGAATGTCCTGTTGTGCAGAACTAAATTACTCATCCACACAGTACATTTTACTCCAAACCCTAATCTTCACATGTGGTTACTTCCCTTTATTATTGTTTTAGAGGAGTGGATATCTTGGTGGTCCTTGGATTTGATTCTTTGGTTCAGAACTCTTGGAATTACAGGTCTCTTTCTTACTTTTCGATTGCTGTGATAAAACATTAAACCTAAGGCAACTTATAAAAATAACTGTTTAATTGGGCTTAGAGTTTCAAAGTGTTAGAATCTGATGGTAGATGGAATCATAGTTGGAGGAGAAGCTGAGAGCTCACATCTCAAATCTGGAGGCAGAGAGTACACTGGGGATAGCAGGAGGCTTTTGAAACCTCAAAGACCAGCCCCAGTGGCAAGTCTCCTTCAACAAAGTCACACATCCTAATCCTTCCCAAGCAGCTGTACCAAAGGGACAAAGTATTTAGACATATGAACCATTGGGGCTATTTATATTTAAAATACACAACAGATTTTGCTATCAAGCCCAACTTTTCTAGTGCTTTTAAACTTCTGTATTAGTAATGTCTTTAAGTTTTTACTTTATTATTTTATGTGTATTGGTATTGCGTTTGCATGTGTATCTGTCTACCATGTGTATGTCTTGTACCTGAGGAAGCCAGAGGGTATCAGATATCCTGATACTGTATTTGCAAACAGTCATGAACCACCACATGAGGAGAATTGAACATAGGCCCTTTGGAAGAGCTTCCAGATCTGCTGAGCCATTTATCTGGTCTCAATAATTTTTAAAACTGTAATTTATTTTTAATAGAAATAAGGAAATACAAGGATCACATTAATACATACTTCCTCATTGTGAGTGTGTGTGTGTGTGTGTGTGTGTGTGTGTGTGCACGCATGTGTGTTTAGAATAGGATCTCTCTGTATAACCTTGGCTCTCCTGGACTCACTGTATAGACCAGGCTGCCCTCAGATTCAGAGAGATCCACCTGCCTCTTCCTGTCAAGTGCTGGGATTAAAGACATGTGCCACTACCAAAATAATTATCCAGCTGTATAATTATATTGTTAAAATGACACAGCATATGTGTACTAGAGAGGTTGATCTGCTGTGTGGGTGCTTTTACCAGGTAGAAATCACCAAATGACAAACCTGACATCCGATAATGTTCATCTCCAAGACCTTGATTGGTCCATAGACTTACAGATATTGTTACGTAGAACATAATTGCATAGCTTTGTAGTAGAGGATCTGGGACTTAAAGCTATGATCGCTAGAATGTCTTTATCCAGAGTGTGACAGCGACAGGAGCTGCAGCACAAAAGCTAGTTGTGGCATCAGGACAGACACAAAGGTGACTGAAGAGTCCGAGGCAGTTGTCCAGGATTGAAAAGGAAGCACATAAACTAGAGATGATGACGAGGAAGGAAATAAAATTCAAGAGAGGATAGAGATTCGAGTCTGAAGACATAGACTACAAACAGACAGAGACAAAAATTCTATGTGCATCAGAACTTTGCACCCTGCACTTAGCTTTAGTGGTGGAATCTTGAGTCGATAATGGGTTTGCCTTTTTTCTTGTCAGCAGCTTTGTTAAGCTGCCAGAAAACAAATTCAAGGTAAAGGTAACATGTAAGAAATGAGAAGGGCTCTTCTTAAAGCAGCCATGAGTTTTTAGTGTTCAGGAGATATAAAAATGTCATTCATGAAAGGAGATTCCAAGATATTGTCCAAAATAAAACTTGTCTTAAAGATTTATTTTCATATTTAAGTGTGTGTGTGTGTGTGTGTGTGTGTGTGTGTGTGTGTGTGTGTGTGTAAGGGTATGTGAATATGTGTGCAGTTGCCAGTGGAAGCCTGAAGAGGGCGTTAGATCCCTTGGGGCTGGAGTTACAGGCAGTTGTGACACACCTGATATGAGTTCTAGGAGCTGAACTCTGGTCCTCTGTAATCATACAACATGCTCTAGACCACTTTGGCCGTCTTTCCTGCCCTAGAAAACAGTACTTAGTTGGGAAAACAAACACTTGATCAGATCTGAAGTGTGTTTGCTTGGCTGGCTTGTTGGTTTGTTGGTTTATTTGAGACAGGGTTTCACAACATAGCCTGAGCTGTTATGAAATTCACTATGTAGATCAGGCTGGCCGAGAACTCACAGAGATGCACCTGCCTCTGCCTCCTGAATGCTGGGTCTAAAAGGCATGTACCACCACACACACACACACACACACACACACACACACACACACACATTTATGTCTGTTGGGGGTGTATGCGCAAAAGTACAACTGTCAATAGAGACTAAAGACTAAAAGAGAGTTCTTAATACCTTGAAGTTTGAGTGATTCGGGTCCTGGAAAATGAACATGGGTCCTCTGGAAAACCAGCACACTTTTAAATGACTGAACCACCTCTCCAGCCTATAAATCTGAAGAAGGTACAATCGATGCAACATTTCCTCCGACGGACACTCAAGAAGGAAAATAATATTAACAATAATAAAGGAAACCTGCTACTTGACATCTGTCAATGCTTCTCCAAGTCAAAGGAGAAAACAATGAGTAATGGTTTTATTTTATTGTTTTGCATTAGGAGACCATGCACCAAATCCCCAAGCTCTTGAGTAGCCTAGAGAGGTGAGGAAAGAGGCACATAAATTCTTTGTAGAGCATCATTTTGTAAATTTCTTGCTCCTTAGCCAACCAGCTCTTTCAGGTTTTAAACATATGGGCTATATGGATGGGAGACATGATGAATAAAATGTTATAAAACTACTCTCAGAATTTAATGTGGACACAAATTATCTTCTAGTCATTTTTGCTGTTGCCTAAAAGCATATATTTCAAAAACAATCCAAAACACCCAGAGTTTGTACTGCCCTGTTTCACAAGTCACATTCAATCAAGAGAACACACATTAGAAGAAAGTTCTAAAAAAAAATGAAATTCCATGATATAGGAAATTTTCTTCGCTTAGCTTCCCAAGCGAGGAAATGTTGCATCGACTGTCTATCCTTCCGTTCTTCAAATTTAGGGCCTGAAGATGTGGCTCAGTGGTTAAGAGTGTATGTTCCTCTTCCAGAGAACCCAAATTCATGTCACACCAGGACTCTGAACGCTTTAAGTGCTGTAGTGTTCTGTCTTAATGCCTCAGCTTCACACACGAAATATTAATCACCTGAAGAGTAATTCACTCATCATCATATAACCATTTAGCTGTCTGTTCACGGTTCTAGAAGCGGTCTTCTAGCACGGGTTATAACCTTACTTCCTATAAGATAGGAAATCAGGGATTGGACAGATGGTTCAATGGTTAAAAACACTTGCTTCTCTTGCAGTAGACCGGGGCTTGACTATGAGAACCTGCATCTACAACTCCAATTCCAGGAAATCCAATATCCTCTTCTGGCCTCTGTGGACACCAGGGCCACATGTGGTACAAATAGATGGATTCAGATAAGAAATAATAATCATATTTATAAAAAACAAAAATAAATTATCTCTTAAAGGACAAAGGGATAGTTAGTCAATGAGGCACAGGCAAGCACAAGTCACCTACTGCATGGCTTCCCATAGCAGGAGCCACTATGATATGGTAGAGAAATGGGAGAGAAACAGAAACTGAACAGTTTAGCACTATGAAGAGAGGGAGAATTGGAAACCCAAGGGTGGAGAGAAACAACCTGATGTGAGTAGCCTCCTCTGTCACTTGAGGTCATGGTGAATGCCAGAGACCCATGCTGCCACTGAACGTCATGCTGGAGTCCCTGGTCATGGAGAAGCAGGGGTCTGTGAAGTCTGTGGCTCATATTACAACCAAAGGCCATGCTAACATCCCTGCTCTGGGCTGCTGCCTGGAAGCATGTTGATTTCCAAAGGGCTGTGCAGAGCTGACCCTGCCCTTCACTGGCTGCAACAGAGTAGGCCCTACAACTCACCAAGGGAGCACAGTAGAGCTGAGGACTTTGGTAGCAAGTGAACACCAAGGACATGAGTAGAGCTCATGTCCCTCTGTTTGCCTGTTATGGAATTAGGTGAGCTAGCTTGGGCAGTGCTGGGGAGCTCACTCTGGCATTGTGAGCACAGGAGAGCTGGCAGGGTGACTGACACAGCTACCACCAAGGCCCACATCCAGAGCTTTGACACCACATATCCCAACCTCATCTATGAACTGCTAGGGCACGTGAAGGGGCCAGTTCTGCAGATCAAAAGCTGCAGGATCTCCATGATACAGGGCAACAACAGGATATCCGAGACGAGTCCAGGTGAGGATCCAGTATTGATTGGGGTGGCAGGAGCCAGAGGCCTTGATCTAGACTGATGACTCATTGCAATGAATATTTGCAACTAAAGATATGTGTACAAAAGGGCATGCTGTGGGACACAGAGTGACACTCTACAGCTTCCACACAAGATGTTTTTTGTTTGTTAGGGTTTTTTTTGTTTTGTTTTGAATTTTATTTTTGTTTTGTTTCTTTTGTGGGGGAGGTTGCAAGGGCAGAGGGCAGATGCGAACGGGTGAGGAGATGAGTAGAATTGCGGTGCATGATGTGAAGCTCACAAAGAAACAGTAAACTTTTATTTTAAAAAGAAAAAAAACATACTTTTAAAAGCAAGTTTATTTAAATACAAAAAAAGAGAGTCTGCCAACAGAAGATATTGTGACAGTGGGGCTGGACTGGCAGAAATGGAGAATTTTTTTTTTCTAAAAAGACACATATATCTCCCAATCTGAATGTCAAACTAATGAGCAAACGATCCCAGCCCCAAAATAGGAATTGACCTAGAAAACCTCTGATATATATATATATATATATATATATATATATATATATATATATATATATATTTGGCCCTTTATTTCAATTTTAATCCCTCTTCAGGACCTTTAAGATGATGGACTTAGAGAAATCACATTTGAGAAATCTTGGGCTAGCTGAGCTTGGAGAAGGTCTGGGTCCCTTTGTTCCTTTTCTCAGTGTAATTATATTGTATACATTTTTTATTCTATTTTGTAACCATTAATTTAGCTTTTAGAATTGGCTTATTGGAAACATGTGGTCAAATCTGGCTGAAGGCACAAACCATGCCCTGCCCCCAGTGTTGCACCAACAAACACTGTATAAACAATGAACACATCCAAAATGTTAGGGCTGAAAATGGGATAATAGAACTTCACTCCTGCTCATTGAATCAATCAATTGATAAAAGACAAACACAAAGTCATAGTAGAAATAGCCACTTTAATATTGGTAAAACAGCAATCTGGAGGCATGGGGTCATTTACTATGATAGGGTATGTGAAAAGCAATGTCAGAGTGATCAGGGAACTCCAAACTTTACGAGCTGAAAAACAAAACCTACTCAGGTCTCAGCATAACCTACATTAAATTCTGAGTAAACCAGACCATAGCCAAACTCATGGGCTTAATGGATGAAGGTTAGGTCTAAATATTTCATCACAAACCACCTATAGAATGATTAGTGGTTAAGGACAGACATCTATTTACAAGGATGACTCATCTCAAATCACTTAGGCAGGAGAAATAAAGGTGTGGAGCATAGACTGACAAGGTCCACATAGAGTGAGTGCATCAAGAATGTTCCCAACAGTAGCAGTGAGCAAAATGGAAACCTTGATTCTCTGTGATCTTGAAGTTACATTGACCTAGAAGTTGACTTTCAGTTTCAATCCGACTTCTTCCAAGAATGGAAATGCTCAAATTGTATTTGAGTATATAATGTATATATAATGACAAGTCTATAAAATAAAAGGTGAAAACCAAAAGGAGAATGAAGACAATTATTTGACGCAGGGGTTCTCTAGCAGCACTGCCACAATCAGTCCTTAGACTGGAGAAAAATGTTTTTAAAAGTTAGGAGAAACATCACTACATGCAAATGTTCTATACTACTCCAAGATAGGAAATAGTCTCTATGTCTACCAGCACACAGACATAGGAGACACACAGGCACCCAAAGTTACATCCAGTGCGACCTAAAACAGACAGCCAAAGCAATGTGCTCATCCTTCACTTTTATAATAAGATACAAGTGATAAGGTATCCAAAACAAAAATCTATCTTAGCAGACGAGGTGAAGGGTGCGGCAGGAAGCAGGGAAGAATGCCATTCTCCTGGGCATCGCTTTTACAACTTGAAGATCGAGGGACTCAAAGATGTCTTCAAGAGTTTGTTGGCAGTACGCATAAGCTTGGTGAAACTACGGACTGTGGGGAAGAGAAATAAAAGTCAGGGCTGTGAGACAACAGACAGGGAGAAAGCTCAGTTCTTGACCTCTCTCGTCCTCTCAAGCCATCTACCCTCATTTCTATTATATCTACTCCAGGCTTTTCTGTGTGCTCTAATTAGCATTTAACCTACTCATCGATAAATACGGAGACAATGAATGCCAAGGAGCACCTAGGACTATTGAGACTCAGATCAGTACTGAGTACCAGAGGACAGTTGCTACTACACTGTGTCCTGGCCACTCGACACCTCCCCATCTTCGCCCCTTCCACCTTTACTCACCTCTTTCCACCCCCAATTACAAATGTCAACCATATGCTGCCACAAAAAAAAAAGATGAGCGAAGGGAGCAGAAAAGCTCCAAGTTAGCATGGAGGAAGTAAATTCAGGGACTATCCGGTGCTCATTTTCCCTGTCAGGCCTGGAGTCACAGTAGCTCTCTCCCTAAAGAAGAAGGAAAAGGGGTGGGGGCTGTGTCTGTGTTCCTACCTGCATTATTGTGAAGCCAAACCACAGCCTTTCTTTCCAGAAGCTCCCACTCGTCCTTCAGTTCCTTGCCATTGGCATGCAGCCACATCACAGCCAGCATGGTAGCCCAGGCTGAGGCTTCTAATACCTGCACAGACAAGAGACTTCTGTCATGCCCAGGGTGGAACAAGAAGCCCCTCAACATGAAACATGAAAAAGTCACGTCTTCTGAACTGCCACCCTGCTGCTGCAGGGAGTTCGTTTCTTATCTGTCCCCACCACGCGAATATCATGTGAGACGGTTTTTTTTTTTTTCCTGATTATCAGGTTAATAACCCACTGGGACTTAGGACAGAACAGTCTTGAGCCTTAAGTCCAGTACAACCTCTAGGTCCGCAATGGGAACTAGTCAATTACCTCTGAGAGGAGGCTCCCACTATGCCCGGAGAAAGTACATAAATAGCTGCCTTTACAGAATAGTATTATTATATGAATCATCTTTCCTATTTCTGGTGTGGTAGGGGAAAATTGAAAAATTTCAACTCAATAGTTACAAGAAAAAAAAAGTCATAGAAACATAAAATATTTTCCCCAGTGTTATCCTAGAGTTAATGATAGAGGTGAGATGAAGACTGAATGGATTCTTACTAAATCACATTGTTGAATGAAAACTTCAGGAAAATAATATCATCCATGATTTTTTACTCCTTGTTTCTTAAGGTTTCAGCTTTTAGACTCAGCAGATCAACGAACATTCCTGCTTTACAGTATGACTCTCCACATCCAGAATCAGCTATCTTGTCCTCTTGGAATGAGGCTGATTCAGAAGCTGCACTTCATCCCCAAGAAAACTGTTCATGTAAAAGAACTAGGAATACCAGGCATGCTCTCCTTCTCTAAAAGATCACATCAATTTTTAAAACATACCCTGAAATGGTCACTTCTGGAAGTAAGTGTATTTGGGAAATTCAGTGATCACAAACCAAGCATTTAGCTTTAGAGGTCAGACTGTGGCCCTGACCAACCATCGGAACTTCTGCTCCTTTGCTGTGTTTCAGCCAGTTGAAATGTCTGGCTTCACAAGAAACTTCTGTTAAGACATTGTGTCTCTCTTCTCTGTTTATATAGATGAGAAGAGCCATATTTTCTCTTATTTATAATATAGGCTATGGCCATTTTATGAAATAAAATCCCAATTCTCCTATTTAATACTTTCAGAACCCAGACCCACTTTTCTTTATTTTGGATCAGGATTCTATTGCATAAAATATCCCTCAGTTCTGTCATACATAAAAAGGAACACCTGGGTCTTCATGTTGATCAGAATCTTCATAGGAAACACTGACCAACATAAAGACGCAGAACTTGGAAGATTTAAGAAACATTCAAATAAAATAATTAAATACTTAAAAAATACTACAGCTTAAAATACGTTCATTATTTAGTGCTACATATTTCCAACTAGTTTATACTTGGTCCAGAAACTTCTTTTTTTTTTCAATAAAATCCTTTACTGAAATCTTCTACACCAGCTCTCTTGATACTCTGTTAACCTGCTTGCCATGGTAAAGAAGGGATGCGCATCTCACACGTGTTGCTCTCGATGCATCCCTGTATCTTCTTTGCAATTTTTATCAATTATTCTTTTCTTTGTTTTAAAATAGTATTTTTTTAAAATATAAAAATACAACACTAAACACATGTCCTTTAAAACTTTGAAATATTCATTTTTAAAGAGAAAAATAAACAACACAATAATTTTAGCACTTTGTTGTTGTTTCAAGGGCTTCATATTGCAAGACTTGTACTTGCCCAACATGAGCAGCATATACCCATGAACTATGTCTTCAGTTGTCCCTGTATATATTATAGCTGTATATACCTGTGGACTATATTCTAAGCTGCTCGTGTATTTTATTTAACTCCATGTGCTGCAAATCACCATATTAACATTTGATCCAAACCAAATCAGTTCTGTAATGTATTTTTGTGCTGACCCTTTGAAATAGCTGTGTGCTAAACACTGCACTTCAGTTAAAACCATAGCCTCTTTTTGCATTAATCACATCCAAAGATATGCAATAGCCACATGCCACTAGTGGGTACTATACTTGACAACAGTGGCTAGAGATGACGTGACATTCACATCATCACATTCCTAGTTTAATAATTATTTTGAATATAATTTTTTCTTCATAATTTTGTAATTTATTCTATATTTCAAGAATTTCTCACCAATTAGATAAATTACCAAGTTACCTTACAATCTGAAGTATGATTTATCTACATCCCAATGAGTCAATACATTTGAAATAATTGGTCAGCCTAGTGTGATTTCAACTAACTTTGTATAAAGTTGATCCAAGGTGAAACAATAACAGGACTATTATTAGGGGTTCTTAAGGCACAGACTCACTGATAAGTGGATATTAGCCCAAAACCTCAAAACACCGAAGATACAATTCATAGACCACATGAAGCTCAAGAAGAAGGAAGACCAAAGTGTGAATACTTGAGTCCTTTCTTAGAAGGGGAACAAAATACTCATGGGAGCAAATACAGAGACAAAGTGTGGAGCAGAGACTGAAGGAAAGACCATCCAGAGATTGCCCCTCCTGGGGATCCATCTCATGTACAGTCACCAAATGCAAATAGTGACCAAATTCACTATTGTGAATGGCAAGAAGTGCATGCTGACAGGAGCCTGATATAGCTGTCTTCTGAGAGACTCTACCAGAGCCTGACAAATACAGAGGCAGATGCTGGCATCCAACCATTGGACTGAGCACTAGTTCTCCAATGGAGGAGTTAGAGAAAGGACTAAAGGACTTGAAGAAGTTTGCAACCCCTTGGAAGAACAAAAATATTAACCAATCAGACTCCCCAGAGTTCCCAGGGATTAAACTATCAACCATATGTAGCAGAGGATGGCATTGTTGGGCATCAATGGGGGAAGAGGTCCTTGTTCCTGTGAAGGTTCGGTGCCCCAGTGTAGGAGAATGCGAGGGTGGGGAAGCGGGAGTGGGTGAGTGGGTGAGGTAGCACCCTCATAGAAGTAGGATGAGGGGCATGTGAGAGGGTGATTGGTGGGGAAGGGGAACCAGAGAAGGGGATAACCTTTGAAATGTAAATAAAGAAAATCTCCAATAAAATAAAGATAAGAAACTACTTACTACTTTGTAAATTTTCAGATGGACATACACATCCTTCAGTTACTTCTCAAGACGGACAAACTGATCCTTCTACAAATGTATAAACATTTCCTTGGACTCTTGAGCACAGTGATGCCTATGTATTCATCCTTTGAATTTTAACTAACTACCCTTTAGGATTCACAGTTTGTAGAATAATGACCTCCAAACATGTTTACATCCCAATCTTGAATCTTATAAACATATTCATTTATATCTCAAAATGTAAGATTGATGTCATGAACATTGATCTTGAAGTTCCCAGAAGCCTAGTGTGATTTCATGATTGTATAAAATTGCTGAATCATTCATTGCTGCCTTCAGATGGAGACAACAATAGTAAAAGAGGAACCAGAGAGAAATGTAACACCCCTGACCTTAAAGGTGAAAGGGAATCTGATGAAGGGATACCAGCTGCCTTTGGAAGATCCAGAGCACATGGAAATAGACTCTTCCCTAGAGCTTTCAGACAAAGAGTATAGCTCAGTAAATGTAATTTTTAGCTTAGGGAAAAGGTGTCTGTGTCAGATTTAAATCATATTTAACCATAATACATTGAAGGGATTTTAATACACTATGCTTGTAAAAATTTGTTTAGCACTTGTTGATGGATATTTGCTTCAGCAATTAAAAAAAAATCAATGCAAAAGAAAAAAATCAATGCAAAAAAAAAAAAAAGACACAGACCCAGCACTGAATACAGCTTCACCCATCCCAGGCAGGCAAAGTTTGTAATATTCATTTTCTTTATCTGTAAGAAAAAAAAAAAAAAAAAAAAAAAAAAAAAAAGAAAGCCACCTGCCCTACTTAACTGATGTGAGAAACTGGTGTGACATACAAGTGACAGGATGCACATGAATTGCTTATCTAGCTAATTTTTACTTTTACAATGAAGGATCTAGCAGAGAATATAAATGACGTAGTAGAGGGCTTTGGATATGACGTAGTAGAGGGCTTTGGATATGACGTAGTAGAGGGCTTTGGATTTGCCTTTTTTATCTACTACCCTAAGAGTGAACTTCATATGAATACTACTCTTGTTCTTACACTTCCACTAAACTCACAAAACCTATTAATCTCTGACTATTAGATGTTAATCTAGGCAATATCACCCTCCTATTCTCCTATCTTAAATAGACCTTTAGCCATAAAAAATTTTCACTACTAACAATGTTATAGAAAAAACACTCATTTATTTGATTTTGGGGTTTTTTTGGATCTTACCTCAGTAGGGTGCGCAGCAGTTATGTCTTCCAAACTAGTACTTAGAATCTTAGCTAAATCCTCATTCATATCCCAGGAGCCATCTGCATTCTGGAGATATATCAGCTGTGCAATACTATGCTCCTTACTCCCTTTGAGAAGAAAAGATAAAGCGTTTAGAAATTATGTAGCTATTGTTTTCTTAGCCTACCTGAGTGGCTTTTCTGAATTCAGAGCCATACAATGGCAAGAGGGCTGAAGAAAGAAAGCCTTCAGACATCCTCAAGATGTATCATCATGATCAATATGTGAAGGGATGGCCAGTGTAGAATGAGCCAAATAAGATGGTTCCTCGGGTCTGAAGGCCCTGCCTACAAGGGGGTTATGTGAGAAAAGATGGGAAACAGAAGTTTGTTAGTCTAAAAGACACATCAGAGCTCGTTATAGGAGGTCTATAGATCATACGTTGTAGTTCAATGGAATTGGGCTGGGGATGGCAAGTGCATATGCTTACAACATCTCATCTGCTATCAGGTGCTCTTGATAGATTTGGAGATTTGGAGAACTAGTTCTTTAGTCCCCGTAGATCAGGTAAATAGAATTGAAGGTCTGTCTCACCTTGTGGGTAACTGTCATATTTAGCCAGGTGGGGCAACTCAGGGCGAGTATCTGTATGAATCACACATTTCATCTTCTGGCTGTCCTGACGCTGTTGGGGTGTGCCTAGTCAGATGTGTGAGAGACAAACCTTGGTAAGACAAATCATTCTCTGAGATTGTAGCAGCCACTATGATGCATTGAACTTAAAGGATCCTCACAATTTGGCACGTATACTGTAGCAGTACATTGTCCTGGGCGCTGCAGCCATGGAGGCAGAGTTACAGGAACACTGGCACAGAATAAAGTTTTGGGATAACCTGAAACACACCAGTACAGACATTTACACTGAGGCATCCATGTTCCACAAAGCTGAAAAAGACAATGAAGTCTGATGATGTGAGACCCAAGTGCTCCCGTCTTCCTTAGCTTTGGTCGGCACCTTTATGCCCCATTCTCCCCTGATACACTGCCTTCCAGTGCATGCTGAACCGCTCTTTCTACCTTCCTTCCTCTGAAACCCCCAACACACAGGAATTAATCTTTCATACATCTTTTGATTCATCCCAGAGAGCTTCTTTGAACCATGTCTTAACTTGAAGTAATTTTTTCTCCTCCCGTAAACTTGCTATCACTCCTAAAATGTCCTTGCCCAAGGACTCTATCTGTAAGAGTAAGGATTGAGAATTGGTGTTGGCAGCTTCTTCGGGCCCATATGATCCCACCTCCTCTGTCATTTGGGTTACCTTCTATCTGGCTTCATATTTTCAGCCTTCTTTGTTACTTCCTATGATCCACTGAACTATCTGTAACTCAGACAACTGATACCCACTGCACTTCAACCTCTGCCATCAACTGGAAAATTCTGCTGCGCATGCGGGTAGCAAATGCAATATCCTAATGCAAATGGATCTAACTTTTTCAAACCCAAGGACTTTGCCTCTATTTTACTTCAGCACCAACCTCCTCACTCACAAAAATGTTGTCATCAGTCAGCACTGTTCTACTTTTCAGAATTTAATTGGCACACACATACATACATATATACATACATACATACACATACACACACACACACACACACACACAATTACTCTCTCACACATAGTATTTGTAGTGTTTTAACTGGTTTTAACTTAGAAACTGTTATATTTGGTCTCTGGCTATATTTTAGACTACATAAGTTGCCTTTTCTTCTTCATATCTCAGTCATTAGTTTTAGTGACTAAACTAACAATTACTGATTGTTTCAACCACTGGTCATCACTGTACTCTTTACATCCTAATCATCCAAGCTATAAATTATCTTCAACTTTGAACTTCATTCAAGATTTATTTGTATTTTCGATGTTTAAATTACTCCATGTGTCTTTTCTCAACACTTGGTTTCAAGTCTTTTTCTCAATTGATATAGTTTTATCTCCTTGGAAGAGTAAAGTTTGACTAGTCATCAGTCCTGTATGTGGAAGGACAAGGGGAAACAAAGAATGTGAGAACATTTTTAAATTTTTCTTTATATAGCATTCTGAAGTCATAGAACCTCTTTATTCATAAAAGTATTTATAGGATAAAACTTACCATCAGAGGGCCTTCTAGGGCCTGCACCCAAGAGAATAGGCCTTGGGATATCCCTCTGAACCAGGGGCCCCTGGATTGGCTCATTGAGCTCCTTGTTGATGGCAACAAAGGCTGTGAAGGAGCTCATGACTCCAGAGTCTAGGCTGATGTCCAGCACATCTCTTTTATACATGAGTGAAGTCTCCTTGAAGCCAAAGTCTTTGGACTGGATCATGGACTTTGCAGCAAGACGGTGAATGGTGAGACTGAAAGAAAAAAAACTTTCTGGAAGTAAGAAGAAAAGCAACCTGCATGCCTTTTAGTTGGAGCCTATAAAAGCTATATGTCACAGAAGGAAGGTGCTGTAGGAGCAAGGGGGTGATACGTGAGTGAGCAAGAGGTAAATCGTGATTGTAGGGACACAACTCCGTTCAGCATCAAAAAAGGGATTCGGCCATCAGAGACCACAGGGAGAAAGAAAGAAGGAAAGGAAAAGGAAACAGAACTCTCACTTGTCATCAGGCTTTGGCTGTAGAGAAAATGTCACTTTTTCCTCATAACTTTTGCCATGAAGTTTATATGAGAGACACACTTCACCAGTTGCCTCCTCTTTCTGTAAGTGAGAGAAGAATAGAAGAAGAGGAATCACTTGGAACTTGCCATAAATGTCAGGTTCCTACCCCCAGCTTAATATATTCAAGTTTCTCTCCAGAAACCAGAGCAGGAACCTGGCATGATGGGAAGAGTGCCTGGCCAGCTCTGCTTAGGAAATACAATAACCTGTTGAAACTCAGAATCATCTATTTCATTTAAGGAATCTGCCAGGGAAGTACCTGCCCCAGGTAGAGAGATTAAGATTGTGGACTCACTGGTATCTTTCCAATCAGTAGGCTGTAGATGATTAACCTTTGACCCCTAAAGATAGAAGTTTGCTCTGGAGATAGCATAGGTGCAAACATCTGGGGAGGCAATTTCCAGCTCAGAGAGACATCCTCTACTACAGACTGTAAAGAACGCCTCAGAGATCTAAGGGCCTGCAGGAGAAGAAAGAGCAGAGTAAGTATAAGCAAGAAGTGATAGGGATTGGTACCATTGATGTCATACTGTATATAGAGGTCATGACCCTTAATTAATGCTATGTCTAATTTCTACTGCCATATGAAGAAGTAACCTTATTGCTCTTTTGCAGTCCGAAGATGAGAAATTTCACACATAAATATCAATGGATGAAATGCTGAGGGGAGGAGATTCACAGAGAAGAGATTTAGTAAAGATGGTACTGGGAGTCAGAAGCTGAGAAATATATCAGGAGACGGCTTCTCATATATAGGTATTAATAAAACTCTATCAATTTGAAGTCTCTCTGATTTCATAATACATAGCACACTTTATCTTTCTCTTTTGCCTGATATCTTTTGCAGTAATGGTTGGATATAACACCAAAAGAGGTCCTGAAGCACGTATGTTGATTCTTAGGTGTGACATCTAAAGCTCTTTGTCTGTCTGGTTTCAACACAAAAGCCTCAACTCTCAGGAAATCATCTCTGAGCTAATGTATAAAAGAACCAGAAACATTCTTCCGCATACTACAGTGGGCCCTCTTTCCACAGGCCGGATTTGTCACCACTACGTATATGAGTTAAACATTGGAGGCATCAGAGAATGTGTTCTGGAGTTACGTTGGACTCCTACCCTTGAAGGAATGTCCCTTTCTGTCACAGATTTTAATTGTAGTATCCACTTCTTTATAGGTTGATCCTCACCTTGGACTGCATCCTGTCATTGCCTGTGATAAACTCTGCAGTGCCCCCTGACACCCGGGCAAGGTTCTTGATTAAGCTAGTGGAGGCCCCTTCTCCAATGCCAAATGAGAAACATCTGTGAATGTAAGTAGATGGAGTTTAAAGATGCAACCTGAATGGAATTATTAAATTAACACATCATTATCAATAATTATGTGAATACAGGGCACTTTCTTGAATAACTATGTGATAGCTGCCATTCATTAAGTATGTTCTATTTTAAAGATACATAAAATGTCTCACAATTGTGACATGTTTACCTATCCGGAGTCTCCTGAAATAATCTCATATTTCATTTTAACATTCTGATCTGAAATGCAAAAATCAAAGAAATCTGTCCAAAGTCATTCCTTACCAACTGATACAAAATTCCTCTTCTAAAAAAAGAGGAAAGCTATGAAGAGTAAACAGCACCTTCCTGATTCTGCCTAACATAGTGTTTGCCTTGTTAGGGAGAATGTCAGGCTAAGGAGCATGCGCCCTGCTTTTCTAAGGGAAAAATTCTCATTCTGTCCAAGTTTATTCACAAGGAGCAGTGGTTTTTTTGTTGTTTTCCATAATTTCATTCCCCAAGAGGAACAGTATATACAAAGACAATATATTATCAGTAAATTAAACAAGTATTTTAGATGGTGTAAAAAAAAGTTTTCATTGTCAATTAATGCAGTATAACCTGGGCCTGTTTATTGATCTCTTTTGATTGAGTTAATATAAGTCACAGTTCCCAATGATATCAGTTACAAAGCTAATGCTCTAAAAATATCAAAACTCAGGACTCAGCTCTTAATTACGGAAAAACAACTGGGGATTCTCATCTTACAGAACACAGCCTGTGATGATCTTTATATCACCATGTCAAAGTTTCTAATATAAACTTTCAACCGTGATCTTTCCTACCTTTATGTACTGAATCAAGTTAAAAGTTGTTCATGCCAGAAGGTTTGCCTAGAACTCACAACACTGCTTTATGTGGAAGTTAATAAAAAGGATAATTAAAGTGACAGAAAATATTTGTGATACTTAAATTGTATCAAGATAACTCCTGATGCTTATACAGTTTTATTATTTCTGGTATCACAGTACACTTCAAATAAATAATGTTACTTTCTCCATCTTGAGGAAGGAATTCCAGGGTTTGACTGAGTGAGTAAGACAGACATACGGGAATTAACTAGGTAGCTTAGATTCCAGCACTCAGTCTGGGCTCTGCTTATGGAAATGCCAGCTGCAGTTTTCTCAGCCAGCAGAAAACTAGAGAAGATAGATCTACAAATAGTTTCTTCTCATTCTTTGAGAGAGGCATACATGTATACGATGTATTTTAGTGATATGAACCCTTTACTACCTCCTCCAAATCCTCTATTTCAACTATCTCTCCTATCCACTTTTTTTTTTTTTTAACACACAGAGTCCACTCAGTGTTCTACATGTGGACATGGATGTAAGAACACCCACTGACACATGAGCAACCTGCCAGTGGCCACGGCTAAAAACCAACTGACTTCCTTGTTCTAACAATGTTCATTCGCCAAAGCTTCACTCAATGGGAGGGACTCCTCCCGTTTATGCTGGAACTTCTACAAAGTATTTTTAATAAATACTATTTGAAAATATTAAAGAAACTAAGATACTTAAATTCTATCTCTACAAAGATAGTAATAACATGGGTGAAGACCTCAAAAGGTATCCATTTACCTTCTGGAGTAAATAGCAAGAACAGATAAACAGGCAAAAATCTAAGCGTGGGCTTTCAAAGAGCAGTGCCCCTTTTCATGGAGTTGTGGACAGAACCCTCTGGGGACATACACACTCAAAAGGTTCAAAAAGGTAAGGATAAATTATTTTTTTTATGTAATTGATATTATTTGGAGTATTGTTGTTATTTTAATAGAAAACAAATAATCATTTCATAAGTCTTTGAAATGCTTAGTATCAGGTAATGCTTGGCTACAATTTGGCCTTGCGAAAGTCCCTCTGTTTCTCCAGTAGAAATGAGACCACCCTCATACCTGTGCCTTTTGCTCTGAAACATAACTTCTCGGATTACACTAAAAGTTTCAACAACTTCTCCGTCAGTGAAGACAAAGATCTGCACAAAGCAAACAATAGAATATCCATCAAGCCACTGTTATGTTCATTTTTAAGAGACTAGAACTTAACTCTTGAAACAATTCAACCAATTTCCTTCAAATTCTCTGGTCCCTCTTTAAACAGGCAGGAGATTACAATTCTCCAGTGCTCTTCTTTAGCTTACTATGTTTGCATGGAGTCAGCACAAAACCATTGGGGGTTTCAGCCATTAACACATTAGTTTTGCTTAAGTTAAGAAAACAAGTACCTCCTATTTTTATTTCTCTCTCCTATAGAGCAGAAGTCTGGAGTACATACAATATTTACATAGTCTTTCAGTGACAATCAAGGACATACATTCTTAAGGAGAATTTTCATTCTCTCTGCCCCTTCTGTTAGTTTTAGTCCAATTTTTACCTGTAAAGGATGCCCTGGGATTGGGGGTTTCCTAAAAATTTTCCGTAGTGGTGTTAAAAGTTCAGTCCCTCCTAGATCCGCCAACAAACGCTTTACTTTCTTCACTGCAATCTGCATCGTTTCCTGATTGTACATCACACTGTCCCTGAGAGGGGCAAACACATGTGGCCACATGAAGGCATACCATTGAGTTTCCAGAGCTGAGAAATCAGTATCAAACGCAATCCTACCCGAATTTCCCCCAAGCTGAGGTCAGCTTTAAACTTATCCTTTCCCAATGCATTTTCTCCCCTTAAAATATATAGTTTATGTGATTTTTACAGCAGTGTGTGTGTGTGTGTGTGTGTGTGTGTGTGTGTGTGTGTATGTGTGTTTGTGTGTGAGATGGCACACCTATGAAAGGTCAGAAGAAAATTTGTGGGAACTGATTTTTTTTTCCTTCTTACCATGTGAGTTCTGGTTAATCAAACTTGAGTTGTCAAGCTGGGCAGCAAGGATTCTTACCTAGCTAGCTATCTTGAATGCAAGCCCTCTTATAGCTTCTTGATCCCTCTTTTTAGAAACTTACGGAAAGAACTCTTCATGGGTCCTTCCAAATCCATAGATGTTGAAATAGCAGCCCATTGGCAAACTCTTCAGGAGAAGTATCAGTGTTTCCTGGAAGTGAGGAATGTGTGATCAGCAAAGTGTGGAGGGAGTGGGCTGTCACACTACTTTATTCCATCTTGTACTCAAAGGAAACCCTAAGAGCTCAGACAAGGAACATCCCTCCATCTCCACCAGAACCCAACTGAGCCACTCCCTAACCCCAGATTCATCCGCAGAGAGTTCTTTTTACCTTGGCAGCATCTATTCTCAGCTGAGACTTGTCCTTGGAACTCATGGGGCTATTCATGCTTCTTGAACGGTCCATAAGAAACACAAATTCTCCACATTTTGATGTGGTCTCCACTTCTGGAATATCTGGGTAGAAACTCACCATTGCAGAAGGTGCTCCCATTAAACTATCTATATAGAAAGGATTAAGACATCGTAAGGCAAAAAGAAACCCAAGTATCCTTAAGTCCCTAAGAACACTTCGATGATATAGGTGTAAAATCTCAGCTATTTCTGTAGCTAAAGAAGAACCACAAGTTAAAAGTACTCTGGGAGACAGAATGAGTCCAGGGCCAACCTGTGTAATTTAATGAAGCCCTTTCTTAAAGAAAATATAACACACTAAATAAAGTGCTGGGGTTACAGGTCAATTGAAGCATTTGCCTAACATATGAAAGAATCTGGATCTACTCATCCACTTCACAAAACACTCACTCACTCCCTCTCTCTCCTCTCTCTCTCCTTCTCTCTCTCCTTCCCCCTCCCTCTCTCTCTCTCTCTCCCTCTCTTTCTACCTTCCTTTCCCACTCTCCTTCCCGCCACCCACACCAATCCCCTCAAATCAATTGTGAACAGAAGAGTGAACTGGAAAACTAAGAGCTCAAATCCTGTTTTGTTTTGTTTTGTTTTGTTTTATGTGTGTGGTTTGGTTTGGTTTGGTTCTTTGTGTCCTTTTTCTTTCTTTTTGTTAATATTTTAAACAGTTTTCTTGCAAAGTGTTGGAGGTGAGTTATGAACATTCAAAAGCCACAAGAGAAGAAATATGAAGATTAAAAAGTGGGGATTAGCATATAAAAGTAACAGTGGCCCTCGTGTCATTGCCAATGAATGTTCTTTTCCTAGAAGTTCAAAAGCATGTGAGACACCCAGGATTAATTAGCATTTGCCAGCACTTGCCAAAAGCAGTCCATGAATTTGAACTTCTTCAACAAATCAAAGTAACGAGAATTTATTTCATTGGTTTTTATGATGCTAATTACAGGGCCCAAGAGATAGCTTGGCAGGTAAAGCTGCCATATTTGGACATGTTTGAACCTTTGAGAAGGGAAAATGTCATAGAAATATTTTGAATTGTATAGTTTCAAAACTGGTTATGGTTCAAGTTTATACCGTTTGCACTTTTCAAGTTATTTATTCACATTCTTCTTCCAATTATTTATTAATGGACTTAAACATCCTGATTATTAAACTATGTTTGGTTAGAAAAGTGTGAGGACCTTCAGTATTTCAGACTGATTATATTTTCCTGATCACTTAACAAAACAATCAAAGTGTCAATATTTGAGAGTAGTTTTAAGTCAGGGTGACCTCCCTCCCGACAGGGTAAATTTGTAAGTGAGGAAGAAAATACCTGATGGCCTTCCAGACATCCCCATCTCCACAGCTACACTGGGACTGTGCACCTTCCTATAGAAAATCAGGAGCTCCACATCCCGATCAAACTTGTGTCCTTCAGCCAAGGAAAACTAAGGAAGGGACCAGCAGAGGAGCCAGGTTAGAATTTCCACTGATTGCTTCAAGAGGTTTAAATCGGATCTAGGATTACAGGTTTCCATGAGCAACATGAAAAGAATAATACAAAAGGTAGGAAAGAAAGATAGTAGCTCAGAAAGTGAGGAGGATCCAGTAAGAATGGATGAGGACCACGAGGTCAATAGCTAAAGCACTAAAGGACTGGCAACTCTTGCACTATTTACCTGAGCGGAGGTCTTGTTATCTCCAGTGTACTCAATGGGATTCAACGGACAGTTGGATTGGATTGTACTGATCCCAAGCTGGGAGCTGATGGTGGCAACCATGCTGAGTGTGTAGGGCAATTCCTCCAAAGGGACTATTGGGGTCTTCATATCCTGGTTACTGTCCTCATGTTGATCTACAGAAAAAAACCCAGTTAGGTGTTTTTAATCAACATATCTAGCACTCCAAAAATGTATTTTAATTTCCCAACTTATGCCATCAAAGGCAGGTATCCAAAAGGGAGAGGCACTCACCAGAGAGATGGTATCTAGGATTCAAGATGGCCGGGAGCACATAACGCAGGGCCCCATCATCTTCCAAGGGAAGTTCTTGCACATATCTCAGGGTCAGTGACACTTTGGATCCTGGCTTTAGGTTCCCCACATTGCAACAGAAGACATCCCTGGAACACTTGTCTTCCTCCAATAAGTAGGCCTGATATCCCCCAGAGAGTGCCTCTTCATACCTTTTGTGGGCCTACAGGACATGACATGAGAGGTGGAAAAAGAAGATGACACCAATGAAAAATGAACAGACACCTAGGAGGCACATAAAGCCCACACTGTTTTCAAACTTTGATAGGTGCTGTCACTGGAAGAGCCACTCTGGATGACAAATCATCTGCACCCCAAATAGTTTTAAGGAAATAGATTAGAAGTAAATGAAGGAAAACTCATTCACTACTCAAATTTATTGAGTTACTGCATTTGATTAAAGTCTAAGGAGAAAGTCCTATGTAAACAAGATGGGGAGGGGATAAACTCAGACCTGGTACTTGTCCTGCAGTTCTGCCACAATTTTCTTCCCATCCACCAAGGCCTCAAAGCTGTAGACAGCAGAGTCTTCATCCATGGGGAACACAAAGAAGGCCTCCAAGGCTGATTTTTCTTCATTCTCATAGTTTAGGGTTGCAGACACACCAGCCACAAAATCGTTGATGGACAGAGTCACAGCAATGCTCTTCAGTGCCACTAGGGAAAGATCATGGTTCTGTAGTTCAACATGGTGTGCTAGAGACACCCTCACAGAACCCCCTGGGTTCTAAAGAATCCAGTGCTGGGAGTCTTGGCTTTTGCTTACCTGGATCTTTGACGCTCGTGAGTAAGCCGCTAGAACGCACCATGTTGATGCTGTGGTTCTGTGGAAAGAGACATCGTGTCCTGTAGTACATGGTTAGAGAGTCAAGCACTCAAACACCACCACCTGACACCTCTCTGGCAGAATGCATGCAGAGTGACTGTTTTCGAGCTAAAAAGAAGGATGTGGAGGGAGGAGACAGAAATGACAAAGATAAGGTTTCTGTCAAATGGCAAACCAGGTGGGAAGATACGAGTCCTGAGGTGTCCACAAACATGTCTGAGGCTGCTTTACACAGTAATTCTACTTTCCCTAAAGTGTGACTAATACACTGCACCTCATACCGACTGATAGGCACCCTAAGTTTAGCCCCACTAAACATTAGTATGTCCTAAGATGAGAACCATAATACCAGCATAAAAATATGTCAGTCAGGGCTGGAGAGGTGGCTCAGCAGCAGTTAAAATAAATAAATAAATAAATAAATAAATAAATAAATAAATAAATAAGTGTAAGCAATTAAAAAAAAACTGTAAACTCATAGCATTGTCCTGTACCAGATCTTTATCATGAGCATTGTTTATTTTGAGCCTGCTTCCTTAGTTAATACATGGAATTTGTCTTCATGGAAGACGTCACTTATACTTTATAAAAGTTTCAATGTAATCAAGTCTTAAGCTTTATTGTGCAAGTGAGACTGGGTTAATCATCACCAGGACACGTCTTTTTCTCCAAATGTGCTGTACTTGGATATGCTTAAAATAAACTGCCCAGTGTCAGAATCACAAGGTTTGATCCAAAAAAAAAAAAAAAAAAAAAAAAGTGTCAATCATAAGGACGAGCTTTCTAGACGAGGGGCAGGCAGATCCTTAGAAGGCTTTTATCAATGACGTCAGCAGTGTTCCTGTTGTCATGGTTACTATTTTTCAATAAATGTCTGCTGGCTTATTATTTCATTCATACTATTCAGAGACCTGTGTGAGCAGCTGTGCAGTCCAAGGGTCGTCTGCCTTCTGACTCCTTGTAAGGGAGTTGTCCTAGAGGGCAGAACCCAGATACAACACCAAGTTTTCGCCTAAGTGTTTCTAATCTATACATGTATATGAAAAATGATAACCTCAATTCAAAAGTAAGATATTCTAATTTTGTTTCTATAATAGTATTATATATTTAAAGCTAGAACATGTTGTGGTTTTTAAAAAAAAATTGAAGGACTTCATGCTTTAGGATGGCCATGACTGTCCTATCACAGAGTCTGTATGTTGTTTAAGTCTCCATGTTTGGTAGCTATGCAGGTTCTAAGGGCCCTGGAATCCATCAGGAATAATGAACCCTTCCCTTTCAGTTGGCTTTGGACTCCACTTCCTGGTCACATTCGAAGGGAAACATGAACTTGGCCCACTTCAGGATTGAAAATACCATATGAAAATGTGGAAGTATGAGGGCTTTTTTTTTTTTTTTTGAGGGTGTGGGCATTAAAGGAAAGATACTTCTTCCAGGTCAAAAGAATAAGATCTGAGTTCTACCTACAGCCCTGGTTCGAGTCATGCATTATATGCTGTTGTCCTTATCTTAGGAGTTAATACAGTTGGGCTTGTCAATCACCTGGCCAGGAACTGCTTACTGAGGTAATTACTTTATCCTCCTACAATGAGCAGTTCATGGAGCTTCTATCACACAGGACTATGATGCCTACTGGCTTAGGGTAGCAGGACGGACTTTCTAGATGCTTCTCCATAGATCTACCTCCACTTTCGACAGCCGCATAAATGCCTGAATTAAGGGATAGCCTCTCTTTTGCCTTCTGGCAGATGCCAAGTGGTTTTTGTTTTTTGATTTTTTTGTTGTTGTTGTTGTTCTTGTTTTGTTTTTCTCTCCAACTCTAATATAACCATCCTTGAACTTCCTTCTAAGTCAGCTTCTTAATGTCTTTATAAAAGAAATTAAAAACCATTGAAAATGAACATCGGTTTCCCACTAACGCCTATGATGGGTGGCAGGCACCAACAAAGGTACTTTTCACTGGAACAGAAGTGTCACTGCCTGGAGCGCACAGCATGCTCAGGACAACTGCTACTCTGATGCTAATGAACTGGCAGAAGGGGCAGTGGATTTAAATACCTACTCCCTCCTACAACCATGCAAATAAGGGCTTTTGTCTTTCTTTGTGGCGCAGCCCTACCTCAAGGGTTCCAAAGCTCTGGACAGTGCTACTCCTGTGCCAATCCTCCTCATCCAAATAGCAATTTCAAACGCATTCTAAGTTGTGATGTATCTTAGTGATACAGCATTTGCTTGGTATAGGCAGCGCGTCCGCGCACACACGCGCGCGCGCGCAGGAACACACACACCCACACCCCCCCCAACACAGAGAGAGAGAGAGAGAGAGAGAGAGAGAGAGAGAGAGAGAGAGAGTAATCTTTATGCTGATCACACACACACACACACACACACACACACACACACACACACACACACACGCTCCCACAAATCGCAGCTATGATTCTGGCTCAACTCTCCATGTTATTCTTCAACAACTGCGGAATAAACCCTGGCAGTTAAAATGTTTTACTGCTTGACAGCAAAGCAAGAACTGCAACAGATGAGAATTTATGAAAACACGGAGCAACTAAGAAAACATATGAGGTGGGGGGGGCCGTCCTTTAAATAAGACAAAATGCCATAGAAAAGGCCTGAGGCTAGGGAAAAGAATGTCTAATAGCAGCAATCAGAAGGAAGATTAGAACGACTCACCCGGAGCTGCAAGAGCTGAAGGATAGACTGTCTGGCAGCAGAGATCTCAGGCTGGCAGTGGCCACTGCAAGAGGCTGAGAGGGGAGAGGCAGACCACAGTCACCTGTAATGAAAAAACAAACCAAGTATCCTTTATTTCCTGAATTTAACCTCAGAGTAAATTTCCCTCGCGGAGGGATTTTCCTGTGCCTTCCACCCTGTCTCATATAAACAGTCAATTGTGGCAATGCTTCGTTCTGCCTCTCAGGAAAAAAAAAAAAAATTTGAGAAAAGTGTCTCTATTTAAGGTAGAGAGTTTCCCCAGGTGGGACCAAGATCCAAGTCAAGAACCTGTTGTTGTTGTTGCTGCTGGTGGACGTGGAAGACCTAGGGCTTCTCACTGAGTTGCCCGGGAGCAGCTCCGGTGTGGACCCTCAGGGCAGAACAACTGCAGAGAAGGGGGCGGGAGTGTGAAGAAACAGCTGGCCACTCCCCTGCTGTTGGCTGATGGGAGCTAGAAGCTAACCATGGGGGAAACTTGGAAAGGGGAGCACATACATAGCTTGTAAACCAAAAAGAGGATAATTTCAACTTTCAATTGTCTGCTCTGGATTTTCAATACCTCAAGATTTACAAAAACGGTCAATTTCCCTGAGTTTTATTTTTATTTGTTTATGTATTTTTAATAATTTAAGAGCTCCATTCACTTTTCAATTTTCGTTCTAACTGCACTCCTGTGGCACAGTTTTACATAAAACTGATAAGTTAATTCACTGAAAGGAAAGGAACTTTGGAATTGGAAGAAGGAGGCGAAAGATTTAAGGAAGTAGAGAAAGACAAGGTTTAAGACAGAAGAAAACAAGAGGGGCTTGCTTGAGGCTATTAAATGGTTAAAGGATTCTTGCACCCCGATAAACTTCCAATGGCTGGCGCAGAAATCACCCACAAATACCCACTCCCCACACTTGAAGCTTGCAGTTTAAGCAAGCCCCTAAATGGGATGGGCCTCCTAAGTAAGCTGAGAAGGGAAAAGGAAGGGAATGTTTAAGTCAGGGATGGGTGTGGGGTGGGGTGTGGTGTCAGAGCTGGGAGTGGGATGTCTGCTGAGCTGGCTCTTACCTTCCGCCGAAATCCTGGTGCTGTGAGTCAAGAAAAATGAAAACAGCTGTAGATTAATTTTCCTGGAAAACACGCCCACCTCTCTGGCTCTCCTGTAACATAGCAACTATGTGACTGAAGCATCTGCAGGGAAGAGAATCCCTGTTGAATTTCAAAGATTGCTATTCACATCTGCCTGCACTCTGCAGCCCAGGAAGGATCACAGACCGGGCAAAGTCAAAAGCAAGCAGATCCTTCTTCTAGTGAAAATTTAAAAGTATAACAACAGAAAGACCCGGTATGAAAATGCAATGCTTCTGTAACAGATTTAATTACCAACGGGTTTACATCAGTGCTTCTAGTTTCAACGTTGAAGTTGATGTTTCCTGGCTTCCATCTTCAGGTTGTTTGGCCCAGGGCACACACTGTAGAAATCACATCTGGTGTTGCTCAGTGTCTGAAGAAGTATCTAACAGCAAAAGCCAAAAGCTGGCAGAGCGAACAAATTCTCCGTCCATTGTGCTGGAATAAAAACCTAGAACTTGTCTTCCATAGAGGAAACATGACACACATGTTGTGAGAAGCAAAATTAGGGAATATTTATGGCACAGTATATACAAATAAATAAAACTTTATAGTTAACCATAAATCCAAACTTTATTTTAAAACAATGCATAATTTGTTTTTTCCACATTAAAGTTTTTAATGAGTCCAATGACCAATCCTTTAAGGAAAAACGTCATTTTATATGCATATATATTAAACATACATTTATGTCTATTTGAAGGCACTGTTATATGAGTTTGTATTTTGTCAATAAGAGCAGATAGGAATATTATTACTCAACAGTACTAGCTAGTTTTTATATCAACTTGACATAAGCTGGAGTCATTTGGGAAGAAGAAATCTTGATTGAGAATATGATCTCATAAAATTGGCTCATAAACAAGCCAATGGGACATTTCTCTTCCTGTGTTTCTTTTTCTTTTGTTTCTTTTCTTTGTTTTGAAAAGAGCACAGTTTTCCCTTATTGTGTTAGACATTCGCACTCATATTTACCATTTTTCACACTTTCCTTACATATGTTCCTATTTTCATTTTTATCTTTGTCATTGAAACTGTTTTCCTTACTGTCATTTTTTTTTTTTTTTGCTATGGTTTTTCTCACTCTCTCTTTCCCCATCTCCCCTAGTTCAGAATCCCAAACTGTGCTCCTCCAGCTGCCACCTGAGCAATCACCAGACTGCTCCTCTATTAAAGCCTCAGTAGCAGAAAGTGTTGCCCTTCCCCCAAGTTACCCAAAGAGGCCCCTGGATGCTTTCAGGTCACCTCTTACCCAGCTTGTATCATGTCCTTGGCCACTGACTTTTCTCTTCATCACTTCCAAAAGCTACCAGTCCTTAATATTGTCTCTTTTCCATTTTCTGTATACTCTTCTTCCTTAACTTTAATCAGACATTTGTAAAAATAATGCTTCAACTCTGTTCATGACTGTCTAAGAATCTCTTTAACCCAACATTTAGTTTACACAGTCATTTCATTCCTTCCTCCCTTCCTCTCCAGCTTGCTTTCTTTCTTTCTTTCTTTCTTTCTTTCTTTCTTTCTTTCTTTCTT
>JADRCD010222377.1:0-17990 GCA_019843815.1 Montemys delectorum | reverse complement strand
TGTTTGGAGCATGTCATGTTTCTGTGGCTTTACAAAACTAAAAATGCAGACCTCATGAGCATGTCTGGATGAAAGAGAAAATAGATTTAAGAATACAAAATTCTTAAGCATATAGTATTTTCCTGCTAGTTGCTAATGGCTGATCTTGGTGAACTATTATAAATATAAGTGCCGACCCAGCATTTTTTAAAGAATAAAATAGGAATACATTATATACTTGAGTCAATTTAATGAGGTGAATTTTTTCTTGGCATATACAGTGAAAAATAGTTTCTTTCAACAATCTAAGGAACAAAATGAAGCAAATTTAAGGAAATTTGAAAAACTAAGGAAGAGGCAATATTCACAACTGTTTGTTGAATAGAAGGTTTAATCAAAAAATTAAACATATATCAGAAGAAAAGAGTAAAAATCACGCTTGAAAATATGAAATCTTTTGAATTGTTTACCAGTGGCATCACATTAGCCCACCGAAGACTGAATGGATGAAATGCAATTATCCAATAAAGCACTATACATTTTTTTGAAATCTGACATAATTCCTAATTCCAATTGCTTATGTTATGAGTGTTCTCCTTAAAAATCTGTTCAAAGTTATTTCTTGGGGCTGGAGGCATAGCTTGGTTAGCACGCTGCTTAACCTGTGCCAGGCCCCAGCTTCAATCCTACCAGCCCCCTGCCAGCTTCCTCAAGCAAATGCACAAGACTTTTTTCTGCTTGTAAATGTCTCATTTTCTTCTTGAAGTTACTTAAAATTAATAGTGTATTTATTAAAGTACATTAAGCCACCTATAGATGGCAAATACGAAATGTGTTTGATAAATAAAAGAACATCTCATTACTTTACTATTAATATTTGTATTTTTCCATTATCTTTTATGTACATCCATTATATTTATTAGGTATACTCAATACCTTTCTCAACAGCATTCAGATATTCTCTTTGATACTCTATCCATCTTTTAATGCTCAGCTACTCAACAGTTTTAATTAAACACAAAACTTTAACTCTTTTGCTTAAATGCGTGCAAAAATGAACATATGATCATTTGCATATAGAAGCTAATCATTTCACTTTCAGTCTGAATATACTTTAAACCTGAAATGTTTCATGAATAAAATTGTTAAGCTGAAACATCCCAAGCACAATTTTTACATTACGCTATCAGTATCTCTCTTGGCCAACCTTAGCTGTGTCTCTTCAGAGGAACCACATAGTCCCCAAAACACTATGTTTTCTCTTTAAAAAAAAAACATAGTGCTAAACATCATTGTCCTCTAAAACAACTGGTTATTTGGCCACCTGTAACTTGTGGCTTCCTCCAAATTACTGCACCATTCTCTAAGTCTTATCTCCACATTTGCAATGAAGCAAACACTCTGGTATTTCTTGCATATTTTCAGAATGTTTGTGAATGCTCATTTCTTGCTCTACAGAAAACTAAAGATACCACTTCTTAAGGTGAAGTATTGCTGTTGCCAGTTCTGAAGCTGCCAATATACTTAATCTGTTATATGGACTAAATTAAACCAACCACAAATAGATCTCTTTGAAATACAGGAAGAAAAGGATTTATAAAAGACAGAAAAATGAAACTTGTTTCAAATGACTCAACACCAACTTTAGAAAATTATATTCCAGTAACTGACAGATGCAGTGACTGTTCGGTGCAGAGACTGTTGGATGCAGTGACTGTCAGATGCACTGACTGACAAATACAGTGACTGTCGGATGCAATAACTGTTGGATGTAGTGATTGTCAGATCCAGTGACTGTTGGATACAGTGGCTGTCAGATGCAGTGATTGATGGATGCAGTGATTGTTGGATGCAGTGACTGATGGATGCAGTGATGTTCCACATACAGTGCAATCCATCCCTTCTAGGCACCCACCTTGAGCCCTGCTGAGGGAACATGAAGCCTACATTTGGATCACATGTAAGGGGCATGCTTTTATTTGCAGAGAAGCCTACCTTTTAGGATAGTCACAGGCACTTTCCCCTGCACTAATCTAGTATTGTGATCTGGAAAAAATGTAGCATTAACTTGTGGAATAAACTGAGGCTACCTTGGGTTTTGGTCGAAGCAAAGGGTTCAGAAAAGGGATGCATAAATGAGAATGAAGGAAAACCCCTACTTGATCATAAGCATCAAAGCACTTCATAAATACTTTAGTTTGGGGATTGTTAGGGAACAATGCCCTTAATGTTACATAGCTATTTGGGTGTGTAACTGATTGGGTTTGGTAAGATCAACTTTTCTTCTCTTCCGCTGATGTTCTCTCTGCCTGAGAGGTCTAGAATTCAGATTTTCCTGATCAACAAGCAGAAGCTGTAGGGCACATGACACTAACACTCTTGCTGCAAAATGGGTTGAAGTCGTAGAAAACTGCCATTTTTAATCGCAGAATTACGTTCAAGTTCTGTTGTTATTGTTTTTTAAAGTTCAGTGATGCAATAACTGTTTTATGGTCATTGTAAATAAATTCAATAGGAAAAAAATACAAGCTTGCCATCATTTTCAGATTCAGAAAGGACATGCCAAAAGCTGAATAAGATCATGTGGGTATATCCTAACCAAATGAAACTAAGGAAACCTAAGGATTTCCAGGAGGTGGGGATAGGGAATATGAGAAGATTATAAAGTAAACCTGACTAAAATCAGCAGGATAGACATGTCAAAAGAGAAAATAAGATTGTTGTTGAGCAGTCTGAGTATAATAAGAACTAAGTGACAGGCAATCCTTGTCACTCTGCCAGATGTCTATAGGCAGTTTACCTGTGTGTTCTGTCTTGCCCAGCATGTCAGAAGCTGACACAGCTAATAAAGATAATCGTAAAGACTGTGACCCTCCCTGGACAGAAGCCAGATTCTTATGCATTTGTGAAATGAAGAAAACAAAATACTTCAGGTGGCTTAGCTCATAGGATCATTTTATGGATTAGCTAAATTACATACAACAGCCACTGAACAGACGTGAAACAACCATTCATGTGAACTCAGGGGTAAAAAGTTATTGCAAACATAAACACTTATCTAGGTTAAGGTATCGAACAGTCTCTAAAGTGGAAGCACACTTAGCATGTCATTACCATTTCTATGTGAAAGAGAGAGACAGAGAGAGAGAATCCAAAGAATGATGGGCTGAAGATCAAGTTATGTTTTTGTTTTAAATTATATATTATAAAACTTCAAATATAATAAAGTCAAGAAGAAGTATATTTTTATAGTTTCAAAAGAAAGTAATGAAACTGTGGGCTTCATGACACTCTTAGGCAATATTCAATAAGAACAAGGAAAATCAGTTCAAGAGCAGATCTTGTATTTGCTTTCCCACGTAGACTTGAACCTAATGGCATGCTATCACATGTATGTGCATGTACAGGTTGTGTGGGTCTAAAAGTACCTACCTCTTTATGATTGTTTGTGTGAAAAATGTCATTTTCATACAGTGTCTTTTGATATGGTATCATAAGTTTGACTGTAATACAGATATGTCAAAACATTACCATTCTTAAGTGTAATTTTCCCACCAGCATTGATGCTATCACACCATAAATGTCAATTTGGTACACATTCCATCCTTTAAATATACATGATACAGAATATAAGACAACAAATTTTAATCAATATATGATACCAAAGTGACTTTTAAAAATAGTGCTGATAAAGATCCTGCTGCTTTGGATCTGCAGGACTGGCCCTTTCACACACTCCAGCGAATCACAGGTGGGGTAGGTGTTGGAGTGGGACACCTGAAAGCACTGGATCTGGACCTGTGAGGTAGCTGAGTTGGTCAACCTACAAGTTCTCTTGGTCCCATACCACCAGGGTAAGCTCTCCACCACTGCCCCAGTTAGCTCACCTACTGCCACAACCAGCAAGGGCCGGGTCAGCTCTCCTGTCTGCTTCAGGTGGCAGGGGAGTGGTTCATTTCTCCCCTCATCCACATCACCCCATAGCAGACTAGGGACAGGGTCAAATCTCAAGATCTCCATGTTACAAGGGCAACAACAGAATATGCAAGAAGATTCTCCACAAGGACCCAGTATTGATAGTGTGTCAGGGGCCTTGAACACACCAATGACTCACTGCAGTAAACATTTGGAAGAAGTAAAGATGTGTAGCAAGAAGTATACTGTGTGACACACTGCAGCTTCTGTAACAAGATGGTTTCTTTTTTTGTTTTCTGTTTTCTTACTTTTAAAAAACTCTATACTATTCTCTTTTCTTTTGCATGGGAGGTTGCAACAAAAGGACTGGGGATTAGAGTGTATGGTGTGAATTTCACAAGAGTCAATAAGAAGTTTTGTAAATGTTTATATGATTCATTCCTTTTTAACCTTTTGATAATATATACTCAAGAAAAATGTATACATACACATATATACATATATATTTGGAAATATATACTTGGGCATGTGTAGACTATATAATTAATAATTAGATAGGAAAATCTAACATTCATACCTGAGTGCAGATATATGCAGCATCAGAACCTCTTTTAAGATTCTCTTTCATAAGCTTTTCATTCCCAGAATTTTATCATTCTGAATTATTATTTTATTGCCAGTGTTTCTTCTTGTGAACGATATAAGTTAGCTCTATGTGATTATTGAAATTGTTTTCTTGTGTTTAAAAACCCAAAAGATTCACAAAAGTAGCCCAGGTAGTACAGTGAATCACCGACCGTGTTTAGCTAGATTTCCAAGTTCAGTGTTGTACATTGTTTTCTTTGTGTCTAAATCTTCATGGATGTATATAGTACATGTATATACATGTATGTGCATGTGTGTGTGTGTGTGTGTGTGTGTGTGTGTGTGTGTGTGTGTAACTAATGTGAAACACTGGTTTTGGAAAATGGTACTCAATTTATTTTAACTCTATACATATTGATGGGGCATAATGATGACAGGTATACCTGTAGCAGGTATAAGGGTGACCTAAGTCCTATTGCTTCAAAGAACCTCCATTGTAGGAGTAAAATTATTTTCTTGCCAGGGACTCACTGTGCGCCATGTTGGAAATTGGAGATGCTCTCAAAGAAGAAAGTGAAGAAGAGAATGGGGAGACCAATGCAGGAGAAGAAAATCTTGAGTAAACATTTAACACCCTATGGTGGCTCAGGCCTAAATACAAGTGCTCTTATCACTGGCAAACTTTGTTTCCACACAGAAAGGCAGGAATCCCCACCATATTTCCAAGCATTTCAAGCTTTCAACGTGGAAGCTCATCGGGGTTAAAAGAGTAATTTGTTAGGAACTTAGGGCTGACAGTTCCATCTGCAGTCCCTTTTGCTTGAATTATTCTTGTTAAGGATTTATGAGAGGCAAACGCTCCTCCTTGGCATATTCATAAAAGAAAATGATGTACAGATGTAAAAGATGTTTTAAAATAGTCTTTCTGGGCATTCACAACAGAAGAACAAAGGGAGTTCTTGGTCTGGGAAAACCTCAGTAAGACTCATTCCATGGTCAACGGTGTCAGGTTTTACATAATTTCCCCTAGATGAGCCATGCCAGTATTCATATTGTATTAGTCAAGTTCTATGGATCTCCAAATTCTCACTTACAGTCATGTTCATTAAACGGAAAATGTTCACAATATTTACAATGTTCCAACGTTGTATTCTGAAACATAACAAATGGTATCCATACCAGGGAAATGCAATAGTTTGCCTTCAATGAGTAATCTTAAACAGAGATCTGAAGGAAGATAACCCATCCATGTGTTCTCTCCTCTTGGTAGACATCATATTTTCAAACATCCAGCAGATGGATTCACCCAACATCTGGAAGCACATTCTTTAGGGATGAAAGAGTTTCTCTAATTTTTCAATAAGATAATTAGACTTGGATTGCCAACTACATAGGAACCAAAGGAATGTTCTAGATTCATATTTATTTATTCTTCTAACCATCTAATCTCCATCTTTCCAGTCCTCTACTCATACATATGGCAACAGTTTATTGAGGTGTGCTCATGTTCTATATGCTTGGCTAGGTATTTAAGAAACAATAAATAGCAAACACTTTTTCCCAACCTTATACATGAGAGTCCAGCAAGGGAGATAATGATAACCCATGAGACAGTTATCTAATCATGGTTGGTATAAGCTCCTGCTGAAAGAAATTCTAGAGGCAATGTAAATGCATATATATGGTGACCTAAAAAAGACCAGTGTTTCACAGATGATAATCTACTTTAAAAGGTGATGTTAAAAACTAAATCCAAAAGAATAAGAATTATCCATATAAAAATGCTAGGAAGACCAAATACTGGAAGGTGGACAGCATGTGCGAAGAAAACTTGGTATGTTCAATGTGTGGAGCTGGCACTCAGAGAAATTGGGTACTAGTGGTAAGACATGACATTTGACTAGGCCCAGATGAAGCAGGACCATATGTGGACAAGTCATAACTGGATATCATTTTTCAAAAGCCCACTCCAACTGCAACACTAAGGGACCTTTTGAATCTTCATAGATAATTTATCTTTTTGTTTCCACACTATAGACACAAAGGCTTCTCAGGTAAGGTGAAGCGACTTGCAAGCCTACTGTAGCCAGCTTTCCTGGTCTTCATGGAAGCTTTACAAACACACTTTAAATAATTTATGCACTATTTAAATTGTTCTTCAAATAGAAAGCATTTGGAAAATGATTGCAAAAATCACTTCTTAGCCAGGCATCACATAACTAATTTGCACCCCAAAATGACTTATTAGGGGAAAAATTTCCTATTAGGCTATTTATAAAAGTTTTTCTTTTATGAAGAGAAAGTCACCTAACCCATGGCTATACACAAACTCTACACACATGAAAAAAACAAGTGCAGAGTTATCCTTCAAACCGGAAAATGCAATGCCCTTAGATAGAATATGTTCTAGGAAGGCTGATTCTGCCTGCAAGATAGGTCACCTTCCAAGAATACGTTCTCACCTCTACCAGGACCATGGAAATCTAGCTGGCTACTCCCATGTATCTAGAACTTTCCCTGAGAGATTCCCCAGTTGATTATGGAGAGAAATGAACAAAATTTTGTGCTTACTTTCCTTTGTCATCTTGCCAAACTTTAATATTTTAAAGGTTTATTCTTTAAGGAAACATGTAACAGGAGACAAATGCAATACAGAGAAGGAGCATGTAGAGAAGACAGAGAGATGCAGCTGAAAGCCAAACCTGTTTCTGCAGGAGCCTAGGGAGCATGCTGGATGTGGTGCAGCTGAGCATTCCCCCTCGATGGCTCTACCTGGAGGGTCTCAGAACTCAGGCATGTGTTTATGCACTTACATTCCCTCCTCTTGGCCATTTCCCACACTCTGAACTGCTGCCATGGGAAGATTAGAAGGTTCCTACTATCTAAGTCTCTTTTTATTGCCTCTTCTTTTGCTCTTTACCACCCAGGTAAAGATACCTTGTCAGAAAACAACCCTCTGCCTATGTGTTGTTTATGTGGAGAATGTGTGAGGAAGGGCCAATAGGTTTCTCTCTGAAGAGAGAATAACTCATTTCCTTTCCAGGGGAAAGCTATGGGGAACAGCCTCTGAGCCAAGGCAACATCTACAGGATCAGCATATAGTCAAATCTTCACCAAGGCCGTCATAGACCACCTGAACCCAGTTCTCCCTCCACAACCACCGAAGAGGTTGTTCAGATTGCCTTACCAAAATTTCCTTTCATATCAATGGTTCATAATACTGGAAGAACATGATTCATCTTTAATTGTCTGAAATGTGTTACAGAAGCCTTGATTTGTGCAGGAGATCCTAGGAACATAATTTTGCTTATAGTTTTCTGGACAATATTTTAGACAGTGTTTCTTTTAAAGTTGCAATAATAACCATTCAAGTTAATGGTATATTTTTAAGCATAAAACATACAAAACAAAACATGAAACCTTAGCTATTAGCAGATGGCTTCCAAAAGGGCTTCAATCCTATATTTTGATTACTAAGCCTTGCAGGGATTACAGATGGATGGTGTAGACTTGTATAACCTTGGGGATTTAACCAAAACCAGAGCTCTTTCCTAATTTACCTCACCATTTTTCTCCATCAGGAATATCCCCACTGCCATAAGCATGTGCAAAATAAATGGCATAATGCAAAATTCACCAGGCAAAACACCCCAACAATTAGGTGACATGTACATGATGCATAAACTTCTGACTCCTTGTTTTTCTTAACTTTGAAAAGACTCTGGGATTTCAGAAAGGAACCAAGGAAAATCAACAATCATTATGCTCTTTGTATGTGTATTAAACATTTAGTATATTGACATTCAAGTAGTCTTATGGGCTTATTTATAGTTTGTAGAAGGGTTTTTAGACTAGTTTTTATAGCTTCTATGAGAAAACTTTAATCTGCCAAAGCATGATGAGGTTGACCCTATTTTATACACTTCCTTTGATGGGCCTGTGGCAGCACTTACTACGAGGAGCAACTGTAATACAAGTATGATGATTACAAACAAATGCTTTGAAAACAGAGCCAGTAAAACTGGCCTGGGTCTGTGAGATCCAAAGTCTTGTGTTTTACAACTCAGTCTATCAGGGCAGCTCCATAACTGCTCTTAGCTAATGCTGAGTAGGTGCTAAAATCTCATTGCCACTACTTTAGTATTTTGGTTGAGATACTAAGTCTTGTAACTTTGTCTGGCTTTTTAGGAGAACTGCTCGCCAGAGGCCATGTGCCATGTGCATAGCCCAGCCCATTCTCTGGAATGCTGCATTTACCCTGAGTGAGAGGAGCTCCCTAAAACTAGATTCACAGTGCTATCCAGTAGCCACAAATCTACTCCCTGCTCTCTGATGATACCAGGACTACACAGGGCACTGAAATACTGTCATATTTGGTAATCACTAAGTATTTATCCTTTACACTATTATTTATTTTTGGCATTTATTACATATTTTATGTATTTTTTTGTAGTGCACAGCACACATGTCAGGTAGAGGAACTTGTAGGAATCAGTTCTCATCTTCCACCACGTGGTTCCTGGGATCAAACTCAGCTTGTCAGGCTGGACAGCAAGTGTCTTTACCCACTGAGCCATTGGTCCATCCTGCAGTACTTTTAGCAAAACCAGAACCTGAATGTCATGAAGGATAAACACTACACATCAAGTTTAAGAAAATTAAGACTCACTCAAAAGCCCTTGTCTGATAACCACTAGGGCTTTGAAGATGTAGGGCAGAAAATCAAGACTTGCTCATACCAGAGCCTTACCAGAACCTATTACACTGTAACTTTTCAGAAATATTTGTACAAATAATTAATAAAGAAATTAACATGGGAGTGGTGGGAGATGACAGTGATCTGAAGGTTTCTATTTGGATCAGTTTGTTAAGGAAAGACTTGGGAATGCAATGGTCAACTGAATATATTCAGAATGAGGCAAGAATGGTTGATAATTAAGAAGGTGGAGCACATTATATTATTATTACAATATACAATTTTATATGAGATCAGAATATGTCTCTTGTTTTAAAAATTAAGAGAGTGTCACGTACAAAACATGCTGAAACAATTTTCGTATAATTTTTGGAAATAAATTCATCTGTTCACTGTGAAAGAGCATGAAAAAAATTTAATTCCCAGTAGAACATTTTTTTTCCTTCTTGAGAAAATAAAAGAGCAATATAATGAGCAATGACAGAGATGTACCCTCCCTCCTGTCCTCTTTGTCTTATTATAAGACCAAGGAAGAGGCCCATAGCAGAAAGGACACATGAGACTGTGCTGACCCCAAACCTGACTGTTCCATACAAGGGCCCTTGCTTAGAGCACAGCCTGAGCTTCAACCTGGCCTTCCTGCTTGTCTCCCTACAGAAGCTCCAAAATAGAATGGTATGTTCGCTAGTCCATCATATTGTGGGGTTTTATTTTGTCCCTGTTTGGCCCAAGGCAAATATCAAAAAATTAGAGAAACCAGAAGGATAAAATCTAAAGAAAGACAAGAAAGGTTTGAATCAGAATTTCACATTCAAGACCATTGACTCTTGAAAACTTGGTGGCCACCATGAGGCAGTAGGGATTATTTGATTTTCATTTCTACTGATCATAATATTTTTCTAAAGATGTAGGACAAGTGTAGCACTAATTTCCAAGAATACCCCCCAGCCCACATATAAAAGTAATCTGGAGTAGCTTAGAAACAAGATACCAGAAAGACTTTTTAAATGGAAAAAAAAAAACTGTTGCTATTTCTGGTACAGTGTCTGCTGTGCTTGCTGGTCACAGTCAACATCTTTGGATGTCAGGACAATGCTGCCAGAGATCAGTCACTGGCAAGCTCAGAATCCTGCTTAGAAGGCTTGAGGTAACATGGTCTGCATCACAGAGCTACCATGCCCATGACAGGAGTGTTTGACTAGGCTAGACTGACCCTGAGTATCTCAGAATGAGTAAACCCATGCCCCTCTGTGATATCACACATCCTGGGGACTTTTTCTCAGACATGATTCTCTGTGTCAAGAGATCAGGTCCCACTCATTCCTTCTAACACAGTGTGACTATCTGTGCTTCTAAGCAGCATTTTCTACTACTCAGCCATTCCATGTGGGTCAAGAAAGCACATGCCACTTTCTTGCACAGTACTTCTTTTTCATCAGGCATTTCCTGCAGCATGCAACTTTGCATTCTGTGTGTGTGTGTGTGTGTGTGTGTGTGTGTGTGTGTGTGTGTGTGGTCTCGACTGGAAGATTTAGACAGGCAAGGGCAATGTCTGCAAACATAAATAAATGTAATTGTTAAGGTTAATGTTTGTTGACTTGCTGATGGGATAAATATATGATCTTCCAGGGTAGGGGTGAAAGCCACTGGTGCTGTTGTGTAATCATGAACACTCTACTTAGTCTAAAACTGAAAGTCAATGTAAAGCATTTGTTACATTGAAGTCTAATACTTTAACTTCAAATAGTTTAAGTAGTATATCTTGTCTTCTATATAATCAAATTTAAAACTCCAAACACTTTAATTTTTGCTCAGTGTCATCCTAGGTTGTGAGAAAGGTCAAATTCTATTTAAAACTTTTCCTTGCATGACAGAGGCTGTTAAATTTCCTCTCAAGAAACCGGAACATAGACAATTCATCTGGGCTGCTTCCTCTGGCTTCAAGTGACCTTCAGAATTCAGTTACCTTACATAATAAAGGCATTTTCATGTCACAGAAGTATGAAAACAGGCAGCCTCAGGGACTGTGCCTTCGGGGTCCCAGGTCCATTTCTTTCCAGCTCTTTGCTCTGCCCTGTCCCTTATCCACATAGTGACTTTATTATGTGACATAGTCTTCACAAGATGGCTGTGCCACCTCAGGTTTGATATTAATAAATACAAGTATCTCGAGGGGGAAAAAAAGATCTCCTTGGCTTTGGCTATTTTTTAAGATCAAGAAAACTTTTTCTTCAGATAACACCAAGTGAATGTCCCTTTATGTCTCATTGGCCGGAACAGTGACGCATTTTCATTCTGATAATGAGTGGAGGGAAAGGAGAGCCCACACTCGTACAACTACTCGTACATAGCAGTCTGCATTATATTTCTCAAAAATATATATCCAAGTCCAAACTCCTAGCAACTATCAGTGTGACAGCACTTGCAGAAGGGACTTCATATATAATTGAGTTGAAGATCCTGGGGATTGTGTTGGACTTAGAATGGGCACTAGATTAAATTACTGGTGATTTTGCAAGAGAAAGGAGAGCAAGAAGGTGGTGGCTATTGGAGGGCTACATCCATCTACAAACTCTGCAACACCAAGCATTGCCACCAACTTCTAGAAAATAGGCAAAAAAACATGGGATGGACCTAGACAAGCCCAAAGTCACCACCAGAACCTATCATAATGACATTTAGAAAATAGAATTCTATGCTCTCCAACTGTCAAAGAATAAATATCTGAGATTCGCTGGCCGCTCTGTGGCACATTGATACAGTTGCCCTAGGAATCTGATGGATGGAGTCTGCTCCCTTTCTGCATGCATTATCGGAAGCACAGGAAGGACTGTGTGGGGGTAAATGCACAGAGCATTGCTGCTGAGGGTAGAGGAAGCAAAAAGGGAATGAGGGTACAGGTGATACGCTAATGTTCAGCCCTCAGTCACTCATAAAAAAATCTACTTAAAAATGTAAGACTATGTTCATATCCATGACTACGTTGCCACCAAATGCCTGGCAAATGTCAGTAGTCTATGCTGCAGCAGGAAGCCTTCATGGTCATGATCCCAGCTTCAATGGATGACCTTATTTGGGTCCATGGACCTATTGCAAACAGGAGCCATGTTTGTCGTCTGTGCTGATGTCAGAAACTATGTGGCAGCTCATGATCTATGCTGCCACAGATCGTAAAAAGCAAATAAAGCACTTTGACAGTGATATCGAGGACTACAGACAAACAGTTGAGAAAGAAGGATTTCAACCCCTACCTATCTCCTCCATTTCTCCCCCAACAAACTAGTAACAGCCTAAACAGGAAGCCACTGGAGAGAACTCTTAAAACCTATGATAGGATGTTGGGGTGTCCACCTCCACAATACATGCCTTCCAGCAGGGATGTGGAAGAATGACTCAACTCTATTTAAGGAGCAGACTAATGCTGCAGTAAGATCATGGCCCTTGGCCCTTGGTGGCTTCATGGGTCTAGATAACACCAAGGCCCCAGAGAGCCCCATAGGTCACCCATATCAAGCATGGCCCCCAGCAGCAGCATTGGCTCTAGACATCAACATGGTTTTAGGCTGTAGCCTAGACCCTGATATCACCATGGCATCAAATGGCAATGCGGATCTCTGTGGTCTCCAGTGGCAGCACAGACCATGAACATCAACATGGCTTCAGGCAGCAGCGCTTGTCAGGGACCTTCACACGTCCTTCAGTGTAACATGGGATATAGACATCAATCCAGACCCCAGCTGCAGCAGGACTGTGGACCTGGACATGGCTCTAGGAAGCAGGCTGGACCTGGTTACCACTACAGTCTCAGGTGGCAGCACAGGCCACGGACATCAGTACGGTCTCCTTGGGGCAGCATGCCCCATGGACATCAACACGGACTCAGGCCGTGGCGTAGGCCATGAACATCTGCTTGTCCTCAGGTGGCAACACAGCCCTGGGACATCAGCCCAGATAGGGCCATATCAGGGGCATTGACCCACACATGGGCCTCAGCAGCATCACAGGACAAATTGTTTTTTGTGGAAGTCTAAAATAGAAAACGTTGTTTTGTTTTGTTTTGTTTCGTTTTGTTTTTTAATCTCAAGGCTCCTTCACTGCCAAGCTCTAGGGTGATCCCACCACTGAGCAGCTTGTTGGGCTGAATCTACATCTGCTTAAGCTCCAGACTGTTGCACACCTCTCATCAATACCACTGGGCAACGATATGATTCACCGTCAACCTCAGCCTTTTCCTGCTTGTTTTGTTGCCAGTTTGGCTTCTCTCAACAGTGCATGCACCACCCCACTCCTCCATCACTAACAATTATTTTACAAATATATATGATTACCAATGTTACAAAAAATGTAAAACTATTTTAGCTGATAACATAAAAGTTTGCTGTATTTATGGGGGACTATCTGATTTTCAGTGCCTATATATACCATGTGATGCTTTGATTGATGTCCCGTTCATTTCCTTCAAACATGTGGCATTTCTTGAGGAAACACTCTGATTGTGTATTTACAGTGGGGTTTTTTTTGTTGTTTTGTTTTGGTTTTAGTACAGTACATTGTTGTTACCTACAGTTGTACTTTCCAGCAACACAAATATTTTTATTTAAATTTAACTTTGAACCTGCTGATGATCATTTTCCTGTTCCTCCATCTCCTTCAAAATCCAACTGTAAAAAATTAACTTTATTTTTCAATAGTTTGACATTTTCAAACAAAGTCAGGGATAATACCATACTCACTTACCCAAATTCTCGAATTCCTGTAGTAATAGTTTACATCATATTTGTAAATTTTAGATTATACATCTTACATTTCTGATAACTATGCCATAACTAATTAAACAGTTTATTGCTTAATAAAATTAATGCTCTCTTCATATCTTCTTACTTTTCACATATTTTATTCTTCTATACTACATTTGTAATACATACAGAATGAAATAATATCAAAGATTTGTGTAGCCATATATTTTGTTATAAAGGAAACATGCTAGAATGTGTTCATAAAACAAACAACAATAAAAATATTTCTTCTAGAGTATCCTAAATGGTGCTGCGAACACTTTCTTCTAGAGTATCCTAAATGGTGCTGTGAATACTCCAATACAATCAAATCACCACCATCAAAACTGTAACATTGTTAAATAGAAATCCAACTCAGCAACTCCCCCAAGGCAGAGATGCCAGGGACAAAATCTAAAATGTATGTTTCCTTCTCAGAACAGAATGACTTCAAAATGAGGAGTTTTACATCCTGGCCCACATGCAGTACATAGGTTTCCTTGCTAATCTTTTCTTATGAGGCTCCAACCTCAGCTGGTGTTGAGTGGAGGACTCATATCAGCCTTGCATCATAGACCCTGCTTTATAAATACCAAAGGGAGGCCAACAATTCAAAATTGAACTCATCCTTTCCTCCCAAACCAAGTAGTTGGGGAATTTTTCTCTCAGTAATACCAAATAGTATATTTCCAAGTTCATCTTTATTTTTCTCTGCCTACTCAGAAGTCTGATTATGTATAGAGGTGTCAATTTAAAGTCTCCTGGATCTGCTGTATGTACTTGAAAAAACTAATCTTCACATTGCACCCTCATCTCACAAACATCAGGACCAGGCAATCAGCACCCATCCCTAGAGCCTCAGCTTCATCACAAACCCCTTTCTTCTCACCCCATCATCAAGAGCTGTTGCTTTCTGTGCTTTCTGTGCCTTTGCACGCCTCAGAGATAGCATCCAGAGATCAGCAACATTGCCATTTTTTGTCTCAAGGCTTCTGTGACACAGGGGCTCATTCTGGGTATTTCAGCATTCCTGAACTTTACCTACTAAATGCCAATAACATTTCCCTACTATGTTATGATAAACAAGACACTGGTCCCTATGGTGGCAAAATCTCACTGGTTGAAAACCAAGACCTCAGATTTTATTTTTAATTGCCTATTTTTTAAATCCAATTGACAGTTTTCCGTACTAACTCTCTGTTCAAACAACTGCTATGGTGTCTGCCATTTCAAGACCTCGTCAGAGCTCTGTGCTTATATCTGCATTTGCCTATCTATCACATTTGGGTCTTTCTACAGGCCCTAGGATCATGTGTACTCTCTTCCTAAACCATGACACTACCTTCAATGTTTCTAGAATATAATCCTTTTTGATCCCTATCCCCCACTGCAAACTTATTGTAATCCTCATGTTTTCTTTAACATGGTTGCCAGCATCCCCCAAAGAAATTATGGTCTCTAATTTGGTCATTAAAAACTCCAAGAACATGCATTTTCTATAATTCTACAGATACTAATTACTATGTTTCATGGGACAGCTCCTTTATCTTGCCTGAACTTTAGTTTTCTTCTATGTCAGACAATAGTTTATGTCACATAATGAGGCTGTTAGATTATATATAAGAAACAAACAGACAACTATATTGCTGTCATTATGGTTTCCATTTTTACTGATGTAAACTGTCTACTGAACAAATTAAGGTCTTGGTAAATTTTATTTCCTGCAACAGGGATTTCTGTTTCTTTCATCCTAATACATTAATGGTGTTTGGCTGGACACATGGCCATGACTCTATACATTACCCACTTCATATATATATACGGGCATAACTGTTTCAGCCGATTGGATACAAGTTGGACCTTTGGCTTGATCCTATAAGATGAAAGAGTTGACATTTTTCTTTCCTCTCCTTTTGATGCTGACATGTCTATGTCAGATCACCAACTAGAACCATCAGTTTGAATGACAAGATGGAAGTCATGCATTGAAGATGCAGGACAACAAGTGACACAGGGGTCATGTTCTTAGCACTGTAGAGACAACACAGAGACCAAGACCCCTCCCACACCCACCCTGCCCCCATGCAAGCTAGATTATATGTGATAGAAATGAATAGCTGTTTTATTTTGGGTCTCAAACCACTTTGAGACTTTTATTGTGAATATCTCCACTATAGCAGCCCATTAATAATCTGAACTAACAAATTACCTTTATTATATGAATATTTTATAATTTATCTCCAGCTTGCCATATTTTAGAGCAGTGTGTGTGTGCGTGTGTGTGTGTGTGTGTGTGTGTGTATTTTAAGGACTTGGAATTTAAAAAATAATGATGCACATCATCAGAAACAGGACTGCTCTCCATAGTAGTCAGAAATACAGCAACATTTGCCCCATTCTAGGATACTACTTTTAATTACAAATAGCTTTCCCAACATCTCCCTGTCTACTCTCTCTATGTGTATTGTCCCCTTTCACCTTTTATTTCACACAATGAGGTTTTTTTCCTCCAACAAAGTTAAGTGAAATGTAAATACTGAACTTAGTTATGTCAACATCACACAGAAAACAAAGACACTCAAGGATGTAAGAGGCCACACAACTCTTCCTTAAAGGAGAAATTCTAGACCAAATTAAACTGAACAAAGCAAAACAAAAGTATGAAGTCTGACCCAGAGTAGATAATGTCTAGTACACATGAGGGTAAAATAGAGTTAAATTCTCTGCAGAGTTATGGCCTCTCACCATATGTGTGGATTTTTACAATGGGGCAATGTTTTTGTGTTTGGACAATTAAGTTCCCTCTGGGATCTACCCATTCATCTAATTTAATAAGCATTCATTGATCATGAATGAGCATCTTTGTGGACAGGCTTAAAGCATAATGCCAAGTTTTAGTCAAAACCATCTCTCCAGATTTCTTCCTTCTTTCTGAATTTGCCCAGAGTTGGCAAAAAAGGCAAAATCACTTTCTTTGTGTGAACACTTCAGGCCTACTCTTATTGTTACCACGTTCACTAGGGTTAACTCCAACCACTGATTTAATTGGTATTTAAGTGTAGTAAAATAACCAGAGGCATCAGGGTTCACTTAGGAAAACAGTGATGCCTCAAATCTTCATGCTACACATTCTCAGTGATGTTGTTCTGCTTTCTGATCAGCAACATTTTGACACAGACCATATTAAATTGCTTTTTCAAAGCCTCGTGGCATGTAACTATTCTAGTATAACATCATTTTTAGCTGATATGGAACTAGAAGCCCTAAAAAGTAAATAGAATATAATAATGTTGGAATAGGCTAATATATGGTCAAAATTGCAGAAATCAGGACCCCAATTATCTCTACAGGGCACCTCCCTATAGTTTCTACTCAATAGCATGGAAAATCACAACTAACATGTTGAATTATTTCAAATTCTATGTTCTTTGTTATGAAAAATAATAAAACATTGTAATATTATGTATCCAGAAAAGCAACGCTTGGCAGAGGGAAGGTTTAAGACTGGGGATCCACTGATCTACACTGTAGCCATAACTCTGACAGTGGCTTGCTGTTGACTTAGGTAAATCTAGGCAATGTAAAAGCTAAGGGTTCAGGGACTGAATAGTACTCTTAAGGGCACTTAACAGCTTTTAGTTCTATATAATTCTATAATTGGTGAAGAGATCCCTGAATATGCTGACTTTTGCTTGGTAGTTTGAACTGAAGTTTATCCATAAGCTGGGTCATTCCTGTTTTCCTATCATCATACTACCTTCTAATAAGATATTAAAGAAGTAGTGTGGGAATAGAAAACCATCCCAACCAAATGAGTGCCTCATTAGTAATGTCTTCCACCTGAAACTCCCACACCAAAACATGAAGAGCCATGAAGTGCAGTCCTAACCTAGCTCAGATCTTCCTCTAAGAAGGTAAAGCAAACTCTCTTTCTGCCACACAGTCAGTTCATTGTTTCCTAGAGTCATACACAATTCCCTATCCCTTCCAAGTGTGTCCAGCCAATGGCATAAGATAACCATGAATGCAGTCCAACACAT